>CAEGAE010062252.1:0-55844 GCA_903067095.1 Girardinus metallicus | reverse complement strand
CGCTGCCGTCATTTTAAGATGCTTATTGGTCCCCCGGAAAAAGACAAAAACCCGAACATTATCATGACTCAATAAAAATCCTCCAAGGCCGAACTTGAAAACTGGACGTTATGCTGCTAACACTTAGCTTTCGTCAACAACTCAGGAGGAAGTGAGAGAGTAAATAAAGTCCCGGCCGGAACACGGTACGCTAAATAATAACACATAATATAACGAGGCTTCGAGGCGGATCAGTTTTCCTCGAGGAATTTTAATAATCGAGGTACTGAATCACTCCAGGAATCGTTTCAGCCCTAGTATGGACTAGCTGCAGCCCTAATGGATTACTTTAGTTGTTACAAACACCAACAGCACCTTTAGAAATATACAATTGTACATATTTTACCAGCAGTATGTAGGGAATAAAACAGGAGAAATGACATTTCATGCTTACAGCGCGACAGTTTTTCACGTCCTCTTCAAACTGTGAGCGGCTGTTGGAGACGTTCAGCAGGCCGCAGCAGTCCAGTTGGTCCTCCAGGTTTACCTTGGTTTTATTGTTCAACATTCCCCAGGTGGAATTCAGAAGAACCACCTGAACATTTAAAAATTAACAAACAGAATCGATGTTTGTCATCAGGGATAAGTACCGTTTGATATGCATTTAAACTCAGACAGGATGTTTGCTAACCTGCTGTCCGCGGTTCATCGCCAAGCAGGAACAGGAAACTCCAAACTGGAAGAGGAAAACGATGAAGAGGATGACCATGTACTGGGGGGAAAAAAGTTAAGGAAATGATGCAGACGCAAAACAAATTACTGACCTACGAAGGCCTGTCAGAGTAACCAATATTAATGCACAATAAACAAAAAGTTATCAGATTTTTTTATAGGGAAGGGATGTGAAAATTACTGCATGTAAAAACCTTTGGATTTTTCACGTTTGTAGGGCTGAAACAATCAAATTAATCACGATTATCTGTGATTGTGATGAATCAATCGTTGAAATAATTGTCAACTAATTTAATAATCAATTAATCGTTAACGGTAGGCCTGTGATGACAACAAATTTTTCTGGACAATAATTTGTACAAGCAGTTATTGTAATAAAGGTAATATTGCTTTTTGAAACCATTCTCAAGTAATATAATGTGATAATAATGCAAGAACACATTTTCAAAGATCAACGACCTTTAAATTCTAATGAACATTTAACATTAGAACTGGAAGAAATATGCAAAATAAATAAAATGAATTATGAAATCTGTTAAACTGTCCATTTGGGTAGCAACTAGTTGTTTTTACTCAGCTACATTTACTTGAAAAAAAATTTACTTTTAGGAGTATTTTTGCTATGCTGTAATTTTTACTATTATTATTTCTAAATAACTATGTTTTGGTCCATCTGGTTATGTAATTTTTAAATATTAAAAAATGTATATTTGAATCAGTTACTCAGCTCTTGAGTAGAGATTTTACCAAAAACTTTTTTTACTCTTACTTGAGTAATTTCTTGGATGGATACGTTTTACTTGAGTACAATTTTTCAGTATTTTACCCACTTCTGAAAAAAAGATGAAAACGCCAGACTAAACACTTCTGCCATCCAGTTTTTGGTAGAAAGAAACAAAAAGGAAAAAAAAAAAAGAAGAAGAAATCATACAAATGGAAATGACTGAGCTCAATTTAATTCATCATGCGATTAATTGATTTCTTGCTTATTGCATTTGAGTCCAGAGAAAGGATACAAAGAAAAGCATGACTTGGTGGTGGTGAATGGCTCCGACGAGGCCAACGATGGCGATGAGCAGCAGGAAGACGCCCACCGCTATGACGCCTCCGATGATGTGGATGCTGGACACCAAGCCGAAGCCTTTCCCCCAGACTGCCACTGCAATGAGCAGCAGCCCAACCAGCTGGAGGGACAGAAGGAGAGAAGTTAACCACGGTCAGCTGAGGCGCACGAGTACGACCGGAGTTCAGATCACGACACTCCCAAGGTTCTCACTGCTCACTCAAACAGCGTTTCAGAGACGCTTCTGCCCCTCAAAACGTCTCAATTAAAGCTCTAGATATGAGCCTTTTGAAGTAATTAAGCAATGAAATACTATTTTTGCTCAATATAATTAGCTGAAGTTGAATAAAAAGAAAGTCTATGGCTTCTGCAGTCATTAGGAGTGACTCAGTCAGATATGAGCATCGTGACTCAGTCGCCAACAACATGCCTGAGTGAAGCACGTGTCTTGATTGCGTCAGAAGTTTTTAGGGAATACATGTTCAAATGGGACATCCAGCTCCGTACGTACAGTTAAAACCTGCTCTACATACGCAGTTTTTAAAGTGCTACAAAGTATTTTAAGGTAACTTCACTACAATTTGTACTATTTAAACATTTTACTAGGCCTGTCGCAATAACTATTTTTGCCTGACAATAAATTGCCCCAGTAATTATTGCAATAAATGACAAAATCGTTGTTTTGAGACCAACAACACTTAACACTGGAAGTGAAATACAGCCAAAATACAACAAGACATCCAAAAACAATAAAACAGCAAATAACAGAAATTATAAACAAAATTTCCCTTTAGAAGTATTAAAATAAAATTATCGAGCTCATTTGTGTTAATGTGATTTATTGATTATTGCAACTGATCTTAAAGGGTTCAGTAACAGGCAAACATAAGTTTCACTTTTTCTGTTTGTGTGAATTATTTTGGCCTGGAAGCAAATTTTAAACATTGTGATCGCATGTTTAGGATAATAACACAGTTATTAAATTCACACTTTCCAAATTGTCCGTGACAGTTTGCTTTTCGTAAACAATAAAATAGGAAAACTATAAATCACAACATTCTCAAATGTGATCACAGCCAAGCAGTGGGATTCAGACTGAGTGAAAGTGGGTGAATTCTGTATTTTAAATGCTTAATCACTCACCAATTATTTATGAGATGTAGTTATTCTTTTCAACACCTTTTCAAGAACCTTTACAACAAAAACCAACTGATTTGTCTCATCTACACAAGCTTTTCTGTTTGTCATGAACAGAGTTTCTAAAAACAAATTATAGAAATTTCTAACATACTTTTTAGATTTCTTTAATGTTAATTAAGATAGATAGCAGCTGCAGAAGCTTGAAAGTAAATGTCCTAATGTGACCTACATATGTGATCTAGTTTGTTTTAAAGGATTTTTTCAAATTCAATTAAAAATACTGCCTTGGTCCCAAAAGGAAATTAAATAAAAATAAAGCAGTTTCTAAGCAAATCTCATATTTAGGCAGATAAAGCTATAAAAGTACAGCTTTTAGTGTTCAATAAAACGACAATTATATGTCAATCACACAATTAAAAACATTCTAATCACTACAAAAAGCAATATATTCATTATAATACCATAGTCTAAAATAACAAAATGGAATTCAAGCTGAATCAAGAACTGCAACAAGATAATTTAATTATTTACGCCATGGAGTTCATGGATCAGAGATTGTTTGTTGGACGCTTCATGACTACGTAACCTTTTCAAAGTAAGCAGAGATATAAATCATCTGAAAATTGCCAGATTTAAAAAAAGCAGTAGCTGTCAAAGGTTTCATGCATGTCACCGGTAGCACTTCACGTTTCCCTTCGAGATTAAATCTGGGTGAGTCTGTTATGACATGGGCAGATTACATCAAATTAAGACCATCCTGTGTGACTGTTACCGCAAAGATAACCAATTTAAACACGCCAGCCGCTCAGCTGACGGCCTCGCGGCTAACGGTAGCATTGGTTTGCACAACGGCTACTGCTAATACACCAATGTTAGCCGCTACTCTACGTTTCTATCCAGAAGCCGAAGCTATACACACACTGGGAGTTTCAGCAAATGAGCAGAATACATAGCATTCACTTATGGACAAGAACCGGAGCACATGTGAAGCAAAAAATGTTTACATAATCAGAACTTTCTTGAACGCTCTGAGCTAAAATAGGTAGCTAGCTGGCTTGCTAACTGGTTAGCTTTACGTCAACATTACGCCACTTCATTCAGCGGCTGCCGCTTAGTATCGACCCGAAACTTATCATATGTGTGAACACTCACCATGTAAACAACATTCAGGGAGCAGAGGGCGTTTTTAGAACAGGTGAAACCGCCACAAACCATATTAGAAAACGCTAAATCCTTCAGATGAGATGAACAACAATGTCTGCTATGCGGCTCCGAGCTGCGCCGACGTCTTCGGGACTCGAACAGCGGAGAGGGCGTGGCTGATTGCGTCAAACTGACGTCTGACGTCAGATTCTGACGTCTCCCCGAAACCCGTTTCTGTTTTTTCAAACATCCTTCCGGGAGGTTTCGTTGCAGTGGATGTATCACTACAATCGAAAAGGTTTATCTAAGTTCCTATACCTGACATTAACTGACCTTTTCAACACGGAACGCCGTTTTTCTAGGTGGTTTTTAAATCATGTTTTTAATTTTGACACGTTCTGAAACTCTGTGGGTTTATTTTTGCCGCTTACCGTTAGAAATCACACCGAAGTCTTGGTGTTATTGATAAATTATCGGGTTAACCCTACATATAAATAGTGAAGATTTAAGTGTTTATTTATTTATTGTATCTGTATTTTTTTAGTTGTTTTGTTTGTTTTTACCTTGTATCACTTTTTCATCAAACCTAAAGCAAACGTTTAGATTTGAGCCAATAAAATAACAATTTCAGCAGATTATAATCCATATACCTGAGTTGAAGTTCAATTCAAGTCAAAAATACTTTCTTCATCCCAAACGTAACTTAAATTTTATCCAAGGATCTTCAAAAATTGTTGTGAATGGCAATGCTGTAGCAGTCAGTCTCGCAACATATTGAAAGAAGCCTCTGACAAAAGAATGTTGCTGTACGAGATGTCAGCAGCTCAGTTTCTGGGCAGCAGAAAAGATATTCCAAATGTTATTGTAGAATATTTATTTATGAAGACATTTAAATCATAAGGTTTTTTTTTTTTAATTCTAGTCAAAATATTATAATAAAATTTGTTATCAAGAATGATGCTAGAATTTATTGGAATTTAACAATTCCTAAACATTTTATTTGCAAATCAATATTCTTTATTAAGCTATTAAATCATTTTAATGACCTCAATAACTAATTGTTTACGTTGAAACAATCCGATCTAAAGAGACCTGCATAAACAAATATCTGCAGTGTGCTGAAGCTATATTTTAAAAACAAGTCAGGTAGAATTTCTTCACAATGATAGAAGTGTGCTTCAGTGTTAACGTTGTTTTTGCAGATTTTGGTTTATGGTAGGATTCATGTTAGATTCTGTTATTATAATATGGCCTTTTGCAGCGAAACATCCCCAAACTATGATACCTCCACCCCTATGCTTCAGATTTGGAAAGTCGAGAATGTTGGTTTTTGTTTATGTTAAACTGATTTGTTCTAAAATAATTCGGTCTATGTTCTCGCTGAAAAGAGGTTTGCCAAGTTAAATTTAAGTTGCCTCTGTCAGGGCGACTTTAGTCGTCACATTCTGAATTTTCTACTTTCTCTTTTGGTAAATTTCAGCTGTAGACTCACTACATTTTCAGGGTTGGCGTGCAGAGGAGAGCACAGTTTGAAACAGGGAAGTGATTTCAGTTGGGCTCAAACCTGCAGAGGAAGCTGAACACGTTGTCATGATGTGACTTTTGTGGTTTAGAAAGAGAGAGAAAGAGTGAGAGAGCGACACCCTGAGTTGACTTCACCTCGTCTTCTGGTGCCTCTTCGTCTCAAGCTCGAGTTCTTCATGTGGAACCAGCAGCCGGGAGTTCAAATGGGCTGAAGCATCTCGCTGCTTCGGTTCACGACTTATCTGTGCGTGAGGATGACCAGCAACGTAAAATCAGCTTCCTCCTCTGCGATAAAAGCGGAGATCAAGAGGTATGACTCCCTCCAGAGTGCAATCAACAGACTCTTCAAGCAGTTTGAGAGAGTGGAGAACCAAACTCTGCGCTCGGGCCTTAAAGTTTACCTCCACAGCATTCAAGGTGAGCTAACCTTCAATTAGCATTATGACTCACTTTTATTTATCTCAGTCTGCATGTTGAGGAACACAAAAAGCTGTTCTAACTTCACAAAAGTTCTCATTTCACATAATAACCAGGAAAAACCAACATGCATACATCAGCTTCATTACTTTTTTAATCAGCTTTCTTGGTGTGATGCAAGGAAATAAGACTGAGTGGGTGATTGATATCTGCCTTTCAGCTTCCTGTCACCGTCTGTGTGACATGGTGTGTTTTCCTGAGGTTAAGGTGTTCGAGTTTGCTCTCAGTCCTCTCTGATTGTGAAAGAAAATCGCCTCTTGGTACCTGTTTTGCATCGGCATTAAGCAGCAGTCGGCCTCTGGACATAGAGAGACTAAACGGCAACATCCTTTAGCAGCCATCGCCATAGTAGCAAGATAAAACCTGCTGTGTGGCCTACTTCCTGTCTGCCAATCTGCAACTGCCCTCAAAGCCACTTCCTCTCATACAAGCAAGGCTTTTACTTGAAGCTGATTAGTTTTACATCACATCCTTCATCCTACATTTCTTGTTAAAGTGACAATATGTGACACAGTTAGATTCTTTAGAAACGAACGTCACATTTTCTATTTCCTTTTGTTTGTAGAGGTATCAAGTGTTTGACCGTCAGAGGAGGGAAGTTCTCAAATTGCACGGCTAAAAGTGATAAACGCTTATTGGAAAGCTGAAAAAAATGTTTACTTACAGTATTTGTCTGTGACCTCTCTGCCTGATGGAGCTTGATTTTGTTGCAAGATGCATTATAACCTCTGCATTTATTTGCAGTTTGAGTTAGCAGAAACTTTTAATTCTTTAGAAATGAACTGCAAGCAGGCAAAATGAAGTTAGCTTGTGAACAAAAATCCTTTAGGGATACATATTTTTTATTTAATCTAAATAGTGTCACTGCAGGATTTTCTGGCTGAACTTTAAATCGTATGTTGCAGATTTAATCTTTTCTACTATGTTACAGTTCTTATGAATTTCTTCTGTTTTGTGTTTTTTTTTTGTGCCAAAATTAAACATTTCAGATGCGAAATGCAGTTTTCAAATGAGGAATTTAGACCTCACCTTCTTTGCAGAAATGTTTTACTTTATCAACATTGAAGGGTTTTATGGATAACGGTCAAGTTCACTCAAAAGCAGACACAAAATCTAAACTTTGACTAGGCCAAAATGTCTACATTATCTTTATTTTTTAGCCATTTAAAGAAGGAATTTGAATGACTAATAAGATTGTACAAAAACACAAAATCTTACCAGGTATTTTCAATAGTTTCTACTCCACATTCTTAAGAAAACTAATTTACAAGTAAATTTAGAGGAGGATATAGCAGCTTGTTTTAAGACAGTAATTCCTTGATATTGGTATAAACAATATCAGATTGTTTAGCTAAATAACACGACAGTTTTTACAATGTTATAAGTGAAACAATCTGACAATATTGACCAATACTGAATCAATATTAGGGAATTATTGATTTAAAACAAGCTCCACCAGCTTACTAAAAATTTACTAGAAGTCAAGATGTTTCTTAGCAAACAAGAAGTGAACATTTATGACCTTTTATGGTTGTTTTGCATACTCTTAAGGGAATCTTTTGGAGTAATTTTCTTTACGTAATAACGGTGAAGGTTCACCGCTTGTCCATGTTGTCTCTATTTGTGATATTGGCTGATCTATACAGTGTGGGTATGGATAGTGAAATCCATCCATCCATTCATGTGGATGGGGTCGGGAGCTGCTGGTGCCTCTCCAGAAAACGTTCGGGGCGAGAGGCGGGGTCACCTGGACAGGTCGCCAGTCTGTCGCAGGGCAATACAGAGACAGACAACCATGCACACACACACCTAGGGAGAGTTTAGAGAGACCAGTTAGCCTGACAGTCATGTTTTTGGACTGTGGGAGGAAGCAGGAGAACCAGGAGAGAACCCACCATGCACAGGGAGAACATGCAAACTCCGTGCAGAAAGATCCCGAGGCCGGGAATCGAACCCAGGACCTTCTTGCTGCTAGCTAAATTCAGCTTTCCCAAAAAACAAATAATCATAGTTATTTCATGATTTAACCAGACCTGAATGGACCAAAGTAAGTAGTCCAATTGCTGTTATAACAGCAATTAAATTCAATTTTATGCTGAAAATTCATTGAGAGCTAAATGAATGCTGTGTTGAATTTTCAGAATAATATTGAATTGAATTACTGTTATAACAACAATTACAGAAACAAGCTAACCCTTAGCTTTTGTTTAGAAGAGAGAAATCAGGGCAAGTTAATCAAAACGTAACATAAAGTTTCAGTTTAAAAGAAAAAATATATCAAGCTGATTGCACACACAAGTGACCATAACTAAAATACACAGAACTAGGAATGAGAATATTTTATTTTGGGCAAGATTGTACAGTCTGAGTTAGTGCCAACTTTTAAAATCCTTTAATAAAAAAACAGGAAAATAATTGTGCTGACAGGATATTTTATGGGAATATTTCAGATACTCTTCTAGTTTCAGAATAAACATTTGTTTGTTTTTTTAAGAGGGGAGAACAAATGAGGAAGTTAATATTTTAGCCAATAACTGAGAAACACAGAAACCCAGTTTCTGTTTCTGTTTTGATCATTTCTTTATTGTTTACTTGTTTAGATTTAGTAATTTTAGTTTATTCTTTGTGTTCATTTATATTTTGAACTTGTTTCCCAAGATGAATGTTTCTTTCTGATTTCTGTTTATGTCAGTTTCAGGTTTTTCCCCTAAATTTCTCTCTGCTGTGTTTATATTTCATTTCCTTCAGCCTGCCAGCTAATCTCCTCTCCAGTACTTAAATTGTCCTTTATTCAGTTAGTTTATTGCCAAGTTTATTACCAGGAAGCTGTTTGGAGTGCTTTTGAAAACAATCCATATTTCCTCCAACATGGCTATTTAAGTCATGCAGATGAACTCAAGGCACTTGAGACATCATAAAAATAAAAACTAATTGGATGCATTTTCAAGTCCAAAACAATTGGTAAACAAATTAAATTGTTTTCAAAATTATTCAGGTAATGAATATGGACATTTTAAACTCATGTAGGGCTGAAACGATTAATCGATGATTTTTGAAATAGTCATCAACTTTAGTGACCGATTAATCATTAAGCAGACTTGAAATGGTGGTAGTATTCTGAAAAATCAACACAGTCACAGCAGTAATTAAGCTAAAATTGTACAAAATATACATACATTTTTGCATTTAAGATACAGTTATCCCTGTAAAAACACCTGTCTGTAAAATTGAACCCCCAAAACTTCTCAAATGGAATAGTTTTACCTCCAAACGGTTAAAATCCACTAAAATTCAGTAAAGAAATGCTATGTCACTGCATTTTTGTCAATAAAATATATACATTTATATGTTTACAGAATGATCTGAATTATGTGTCAACATTCCTCTTTTAATGTATTTCTCATATAGTATAAAAAATGTTTAAGTAGTAAGAATGTGCCCATTTTTTTATCCAATTAATTGATTAATCATCAGCATGATTGATAGAATAATTGATTACTAAAATAAATGTTTATTATTTTATGTATAAAAGGGATAACACATAAATAAGCAAGTCTCTTTCTTTAATTTTCCTTTTCACGATTCAGTCCCAATAACCAAGTCTTCAGTTTGAGTCTGAGGAAACTAAACACATCGCTGGTGAGATCAGAATATTTAGTTTATTTCTCAAATTTTCAACTGGAGGTCGGCTTCAGGGCAGCTTTGAGGTGTTTTTAAGAACTGGCTGATCTTCATACATTATGAAAGGCCTGACCCCCATATCATGAGTAGGAAACTGTTTTTGTATAATTAGTCTGCTTGAGTGTCAGTGCTTTAGCGCGGATCAAAGCTGGAGAATCCTCGCTGGGACCCGGCTCTAAAAACAGAGCCAGCGCTCTCTTGGATGTAGTCGAGTGGCTGTATGTCAAAGGAACGGTGAAAAAAAGATGAAAAAAATAGTAGATGAAAAAGGAGGAGGTTCTCCTGGGAGCTATAGGAAACTGAAATGTCAAAAACTACTGCAATATTGAATAAAATAAAATATTTCCCAAATAAAAAAAGATCTCTTTACATGTTAAACTGTTGCCTAATACTTCCATACCTGAATTACTGTGTGGAGATTTGAGGAAACCTGTGTTATCTGAATTATTACTGCATCAGATTATTTTCATGCAGCCAATGAAACATTTCTTACATTCTATGCTTTAAAATTTTATGATTAAACAGAGTAGAAATTTGTCATAACAATAAATTAAAATACTTATCACAAAAGCATTTTTTATGATATATAAAAAACATGCAGTAAGTGCCGACCATGATTAAAAAGAAATTAGCTGAAAAAATGCAATAAGGTTTGATTACGATTGATTATTTTCTTGCAATGACATTGTCTACAGTTACAGAATTCCCTGGAGACATACTAACAAATATATGGAAAATACCATCATATATTTTCTAATTATTTGTTAATATATTATATCATTGTATATAGCAATATATAATAAATTATCTTTATTCTTGTGTGTGTGTGTGTGTGTGTGTGTGTGTGTGTGTGTGTGTGTGTGTGGTGCTCACTGCAGCATGGAGTGGAGAAATATAGCAGCTCACAGTGAAGGAGAAATGAAAAATCACCCAGCATGACCACTGCCCTTGGCCACCGGCCATCTGACAGCTCCCACCCAAATGTGCAAATGTGGGAGGTGGCGGCGGCGTTTGGACGTGTGCATGCGTTATTCAGATAGATGTGTCACAATAAGGAGAATTTCACAGTGCAGCAATGCAACCTGCAGCATGCGCTGCATCTCGCTCAGACAGCGTTAGGCTAGAAAACACAGCTTCAGCTCTCTGTTTACTCTCTGTTTCCTCTGAGGATGCGTAGCTTCCCCTTGAGCCAAAGGCGGTTTTTCAGAGCTCTTTTGTATTCAGTGTGAGTATTTAATGCCCTCTCGCTGACTGAGGCAGGGAGGGGGACCAGGCGGAGCAGGTGGACCGCCACATCCTGTATTATGAGGAGATGGCTGCTGTGCACTGGTGTGTTAGGAAATATTTCACATCAAACAGTTTTTTTTCCCTCCCCCAGAGAGTAATTAACATGAAATTACAGCCGGTAATAACTCAAGCGATCGGTGTGTAATCGTGTTTGCTGCAGTGTGTCTGGTGTTGCAGCAGTTCCTCTTGTATACTTGGTTTTGAAGATGTAGTTTACAAAAGAAAACCCACAGAATATTTATTTATTCCTTTAAAATAACCTGGAAGTTGCTGCTTAATTACTGTCAAATATATTTTGATAATTTTTACCTACTGGTTAATCTTTCATGATCTGGTGGCTTAAAAATTTAGTGCAAACCTGAGCAAATAACTACTAAGATATGCTGAATATAATCACATTATTAAGAACTCCTGAACTTATCACAACCCATATTTTCCTTATGTTTTATTATTTAATTATATTATTCCTTATGTGAACGCAAAGTCGTGCATAATGGTGCAGCAGAAGGAATATAGCTCCTAGTTTTATTCTTTTAACAAAATAAATAATTTGTAAAGTTGTGGACTGCACTTATACATCTGAGTAGAGCCGTATAAGAGAATATTATTACCAGAAAAAGTCACTTTAAGGGAAAAAAAAGCTTCATTAGTTGTGAAGTTCTGACCACCTTTTCCATTCTGTGTTGTTCTTTCTTCGAAACAAACTCAGCAATTTGCTCAGTCGTTTCAAAGTCCTGCTGCTGCTGCTGATAATTTAATGCTGGAGTTTTAAAAGAGGAACTACTTCCTTATCTGTCAAACTGATACCAAAGTGCAGCTTCAGAAGGTGATCATCATTTTAACATGAACTGCCTCGTAAAACTTTATTCTGGAATTATCACGATTTTATGCTAGTATTACTACAACTATTACAAGATATATAAATGGAACTTTATTCTTGCATTAATATATCTTTATTCTTTGTTATAGTGTTATTACAATTTTAGTCTCGTTATTTCGAGTTTATACTCATTCTTACAACTTTACTTTGGTATTATTGCAACAACTTTATTCTCACATTATTACGACTTTATTCTTGTATTATTCTGACATATTTCTCATATTATTACGTCTTTTTTCTTGTATTATTACCACTACTTTGGTATTTCTATGACTTTTTTCTTGTATTACTACACCTTTATTCTGATATTATTATTACATATTTATTACCACATTACTAATGTGACCATTAGTAATGGTCACATTACTAATGTGATGATAAATGTGTCATTAATGTCTTTATTCTGGAAATATAATCATTTTATTATAGTAATACTACAGGTTTATTCTCATATTATTTTGAGTTTATTCTCGTATTATCATGACTTTATTCTTACGACTTTATACTCGTATTATTATGACTTTTTTTGTATTATTTTGACTTTATTTTCATAATGTTATGACTTTATTATTGTGTTATTATTCTCATATGATTTTTGACTTTAAGATAAATTTGTAAAACAACCTTTAGGTGCACTTTCAAGCTGCAAATCTTTTGAGTCTCTAGCAGATTTGCATAAAGACTTTTGCCCATTTTTATTTGGCCGGTCACATCTCATCCACCTTAGCAGGAAGAGTCGTTGCGTCATACCCAACATTTTCCATCATTTTCCATTTTAAGAGTTTAATTAATTCGAAAATATGTTACCATAAGGACATTTTACCTCCTGTGTTGGTGGGATAAGTTCGTATCCTTCACAACTTGACGAAAACGACCCACAGGCTTCACGTTGGATAACAAAATATGACGTATCTCAAAGCATATAGGTATTTGTACAAGGTACTGTATGCAAAGTAAAATGAATATTTTCATTACATTTGCTTTGTGTCTGTCTTATATTGATGTCCAACATGGTGTCAATGTCTCACGCTGGGAGCCAAGAGCTCACCCGCTTTGACTAATGAACACACACTAGTAGGCAATAGACTACAGATCAATAAACTCAGCAGAAATCTCTTTCATTCAGCACACTCACTCACAGACACAAACACCGTTTTTATACCCTGGGAGAAATTACAACACAGAGGATGGCAGAGGACGAGGAGGAGGAGGAGGAGGAGGGGATGATTGTGCCACCAGAGCCAGGAAGATTGTAACACCTTAGCAACAAATAAGCCAAGCCTCCCACTGAGGAGGAGCCACACACTTTTTCACACAAACACGGAGAGGCAGCTGAAGACCGATGAAGGATGGTGATGAAACCTAGGCAGCAGCAGTGATGCACAAAGACAGAAAAACACACAGAGAGAGAAAGAAAAAAAGCATTCCTCTTTGTTTCCTGCCTCTTTCTGTTTGTCATTGCCGTTTAACCTTGCCTGCTTGCCTCTCCCTGTCACTGATCTTTCCTCCTGCAGTGTCGCCTCGTTTAGCAGCTTTTTCAGCCACTGTGTGTGTGGGGGTGTGCGTGTGGGTGTAGGGGTGTGTGTGTGTGTGCGTGGGTGGGTGTGTGCACCGCTGATTTACCACCAGCCGAAGGGGAGGGGATGGAGATGGAGATGGGATGAGCAATAAAAAAAGCAGGGACGGTCTTAGTGGTTGGGAAAGGAGAGACGAAGAAGAAGAAACACGGATCTCTCTGCGTTGTATGGATTCCATACTGGATCGAGGAGGGGCTTGGTGAGGGAGGGGCACCGGAGACTCCTGGTGAAACGCAGAGGAGGGAGGGTGTTTGATGCGCTCCGGACCCGCTGAACCCGAGTGACGGCGCTTCGGTCGGAGGGCTTCGGAGCGGTGACTCGCCTCAGCCTCACCGCCTCCAACGCGGTGCCATGCTCAGCAACAACGCCCGACGCGCTGGGAGGACAGAGACGCTCCAGGAGTCGGAGACAGGAGCGTGATGGACATCTCCACATATCCACCCGGACTCCTGCTGGCTTCTCCTCCGGATCCCCACCGGCACCTCCTCATCAGCGAGGCGGCGCACTCTGCGAGACTCACCCATGGTGATGATCACGGTTCGGGTGTCCTGTGCCATGCTGCTAATGAATTTTCACCTGTCCACTTAACAGCTGCTCTTCCTCTCGTTATTGATGACGTAAACTGCAGGGCACTTGCTATTCTGATCTGAATCAAGTTTTTTTTTTTTTTTTTATTGCTGCATGGACTGAACAGCCCTCCAGAATGGGTAAACAACTGCCATCAAGAAGGATTCATCAGGCATGATAATGAAGACGAGTGCCTGAGTAGCGGTTTGCATCTGCAGTGATAGGTTTTAATTGGCTGTTTCCAGGAACAAAAGAGCTGCTTGAGCTGCACTGGCAGAAAGCTGATAGAGGTTTTGCTCAAATGTCGAAGACGGGTAACGAATGGCAAAAAAATCTGTGACTGAAATCAAGAAACTTTGAAGCAGGAATTTGAGGGATGGATGAAACCAGTCGTCCCTCTGCAGTTGAGTCTTCCAAGGAGTTTTTTGTCTCCGCTGAGCCGTGGGAATCCTTCATACCTCAACAAACTGGCAAACTTGTTCGTGGTCTTCTATCCGGCTTCATTCATTGACTGGAGATCCACCAAAGCCTGACCTCATGAGTGGAGGAGGCGCCCTGCAGCAACGCACCACCTACCTCATCTCCCTCACCTTGGTGAAGGTAGAGGCTGTGGAGGAGAATGGAGGGGAGGCCAAGAAAAGCACCCAGGAGAAGGAGGCGGAGGCCGACCAGGAAAGAAGTCCAGGGGAAGAGATTGGGGCTCCGATCCTGGCTGAGAATGGAGCTGGAGAGAGAAAACCTCGTAGTCCTCAGAGAGATACCGTAGATGCTCCAGGTAAAGCCCCTGAAAAGCCACCACGCAACCTCTCAATCCCCCTACCTGCTGAGAGAGGTACGATCCAGCAGACCAGGTCTGTAGACGCCGTTGAGTCAATGCAATGCTGGTCTCCATCACTGATCACAACACCGCCAACGGAGCTGGTCGAACCGAGCCGAACTCCCACCAGGACCAGCTTCCCTATCCGGCCAGCGGGACAGCGGCCCGTGAGTCTGCTGAAGTCTCACAGCAGCGTGGCCACCCGAGGCCGCGACTCCAGGGAGGGTCGGGAACGCAGCCCTACCTCGGCCCAGAGCCTCGACCGGAAGGACTGCCGCGTGACGACGCGGTCGCCGGGTCCCTGCCGGGCATCATGGGCCGAAGCAAGCCGACCGGAAGCCTGGAGGGACCTCCGGGACGAGTCCCAAACTGGGATGTCTCTGGACATCGGCGGTGGTGTGGCCGCGGTGATGAGGGACATCCCCAGGAAGGACCGGCTGAAGACGGGCTCGGCCTCCCTACCTGCTCCGGCCAACCAGGTCCCCAAACCGGCGCGTAAGGGTAAAAGCCGCACGCTGGACAACAGCGACCTGAACAGCCTTTCTGAGGACCTGGGGCTGGCCAGGGACGCCCAGCAGGCGCAGCAGGGTCAACGGGGATCTGCCAAAGACAGGAAGATGCTCAAATTCATCAGTGGCATTTTCACCAAGAGCAGCTCAGGGGCGGCAGGGCCAACATCCGCAGCTCCTCCTGTCTATATACAGAGAGATTCCAGCGAGGAGGAAGGTAGGAGGTCACAAACACTGTAGGGTTGGACGATATGGCTTAAAATAAAATCATTTTTTTGTTTTTGGTTAAATTTGATCGTGTTTTCTGTTAATATGACTATATTCTCAGAATTAGACAACAAATATTGTAGCCTGAGCCTAATTGTCCGTGTACAAAGTTACTATGTGCTTTATAGAAAAGAAAGCGGAAAATCGATTAATCGGAGATTTCATTTTTAAGTCACATCGCCCAGCCCTAGCAAACAAAACATGGGTCCCTTTTCTACCCCAGGGCAGTTGTGGCTACAATACAGTAACGTCATCTTAAGTTATAAAGGACATTATAAATAAAATTAATCAATCATTATTATTACTACTATGATTGTTATTAATATATGCAGCTATGGGCAATCCGGCTTAGACATAAAGTTTAAATTTTTGTGGGTTTTTTTTCATACCAGATTCGATTTTAATAGATTTTTTTTCTAAAATGGAAATTACAAATGACTGAAAATATTTTCAGAAATTGGCTTTTATTTCAATCATCTTTTCTCTGTACTAAATGATGGAGAATTAGGGCCAGGCAATGAGAATTTTTGTTACGAGAAAATTGTGATATTAGCAGAAAACAAGACACAATTTTACCAGAAAATGCTGATTTTATTTTCAAGCGATATATCACCCAGCCCTCTCTAACAAGTTGCAGTTAAGGCTGGGCAACGTGGCTTAAAAATAAAATCTCTTGATTTTTTTTTTTTTTTTTAGATCCAATTTAAATAGTTGTTTTCTATGCTTGTTTTCTAAAAAAGGATTTACAAATGACAGGAAATATTTTAATTTTGAGAAAATTGTCATAATATTAGCAGAATGAGTCAAAAATCCACTAGAACGTCTTAAGTTATACTTTTGTATCAGTTTTATTAATTAAGAAATACTTAAATTTCAACATGGTCAAATTATTTTCAGCAGCAGGACTTTCAAATGATTGAGCAAACAGCTGAATCTATTTTGAAGAAAGAAGCTGGTCGCATTAGATATCGTTAACAAGAAGCTTTTTTATTAAAACGACTTTTTACTCATAATTTTAACAAAAGCCCAACATTCCTTATTTAAGTTTTGCTATTTTTCATGTATGAGTTCCTATAAAATTATTATTTAAAGCTCCTGGAAATACAACTGTATCCTAGTAATATTAACACTTTATTCTCGTATTATTGTTATTATGTATGACTGCCACTGTATTCTTGGAAAATTACTTTTTGCTAGGAATTAATGTTTTCTGGCAGCTTTTTATTTGTTTCAGTCGTCCCTTCTGTGAGTTGTACATTAGAGTACATAACTACAATTTAGTCATAATATTAGCTGAATAAAGACACAATTTTACCAAAAGAATGTCTTAAAATTATGAGAAAAAGATTGTTTTAATGAGAAACAATCTTGTACAACTAATTTCTTTGCTATATTTTTGTGACGGAGTAAAATTACGACTTTATTCAACTTCATTCTTGTGTATTTTACTGCCATAAGACTGTATTCTCATAAATAAAATAAAATAATGATTAGTCTAATCCATATATTCCTGAATGCAAAGTCTAAATAAATAGTTTTGATCAAACAAGATGGCGGCCTTGGGCGCTTGCATCACTCCAAACGGAAACCCAAACAGCGAATTAGTTTAAAAATATCCAGGTTTTCCAAAATCTAGATCTTCAAAAACCCCAAAATTCGACTAATTGATAATAAAAAAAATCGATTTATCGCCCAGCCCTACGTCACTCTGCAGCTCATGGTCTTTTCTGCAGGATTTTTCCTGAACATGTCCTCTTCCTCTGTGCAGAGGCATCCATTTGAAATGAGTCAGGCTGGAATTGGGTGGGGTTGATCTTTTTTAAAGAGAAACCTCTCAAAGGCTGTAATAAAGTCACGTGGCTGCCGCCATGTGCATCTGGATCCCGAATGATACAGATGCACATGGCGTCTGTATCGTTTGGTGCAATGATTGCCAAAAGAATCGTTTCAATCTAATTCCCCTCAGAGCGGGGGCAGATTTCACATGGCTGCAGGGGTAATTAGCCCTCATACACACCGACACCGACACCCCACGCACCTTGTTTTCTCCCAGTGTGGGTTTAAATCTCATAATGTCACCGGAGTGTCTATTTGGCGCCACAACCGATCGGGAACATTTCTAATCCCGTCTTTGATATTTTCCACCCACCGCACCTTCTGCAGCTGGAGATTCATTCTCTCTCTCTCTCTCTCTCTCTCTCTCTCTCTCCCTCTCTCTCTCTCTTTGTTTCAGTCTGGGTTTATTTAAATTCACTGGGGGGGAAACATGTGTAGCGTTTCAGGGATTTGAATAAAAATAGATTTAAAGATTTGTTACATCCAACAGAGCGCGCCTTTTTTTTTTTTTTAGCTTTATTCGTTTACTCATTGTGTATTCACGCCGTTTCACACGCACACGCACACAAACTAGCCTCTGTATGCACGGCATACACATGCACGCACACGCTCAGGAGCAGGAGGAAGTGTTGCCATGGCAACCGTCAGACCCGTGCCGCCTGTGCTTCAGTGGCAAGCCGTTGTAACATAAAATCGGTTTTTCCAAAAAAATCATTTTTTGTTTGTTTCATTGAAATTTTAAAATGCTGAGTAAGTCCTACTTGTAGATATCAGTAATGTCATTCTGACTAGTCAGACTGTTAATTAAAAAGTGTATGGCAAGCCTTTTTACATTAAATTTCTTGCCACCGACTACCCGAGGGTGACTGGTTGGTTTACTCAACACTCATGGTCCACATAAAAAAGACATAAAAAAACAAAGAGACATGATACACAATAACAGAAATAAATACAAACTTATAAAACACGTGCATATCAGTGTTTCCAAAAATATGACTGGTAGCAATATTACAACAAGACATTCTGCATTCTACATATCTATAAATTAATTTTTGACTGTTCTTAACGGTAATTTAAGATATCTGCATTTACATTCCGACTAGTAAGAATAACAATTCAAAATATCTTCAATTACATTTTGACTTGAAAATTCATTTCAAGAAGATATTTTAAATGACGTCACCAGGATTTGTCATTTGAAGAGTCAAACATCCATAATTACAATTTAAGATTTTGCAAACCTAATTATGATTAGTCAAAATTTCATTTCCAGACATCTCAACTAAAAATTTTGCATTTTGTGCTGTGAAATATCGGAGAACACGAACTTCGAGAACTTGGAGACTGCTTCTGAAATCTACAATGAATTCCCAATTTGACATTGCTGCATTTTCAAAAATCTTTTGTCGCTTTTTTTTTTCTTCAATTTTTCTGTTTTATTTAACTTTCAAAATGCTACGTAAGTATGTAACGCTTTGACTAAACAAAATACTAATTCAACATATCAGTAATATCATTCTGACTAGTTGTGATGTTAATTAAAGATAAAGAGGAAAAAACCATCTAATTAAAGATATTTCTGATTTATTTGGAGTTTACAGTTCTAGATATTTCTTATTTAGCTTTGCCTCGTCATTATTTGCTTTCAATATATCTGCAACTTAGTTTGCACCAGTAGAAACTATCTAAAAATACATTTAAGGTATCTTAATTTGTGTTGTCATTCAAGATCTTTAATTAGAATTATGACTAAACAGAACAGAACATGAAATATCTTTAATGTACTTCGATTAGTCATAATTCAATTGTTGATATTTGAAGTGTGTTTCTGATAGCAATTCATCGTAGATATTGAATTAAGGCTCCCATACAAATTAATCGTAAATCTAATGTCATTTATACTAGCCTGAATGTAATTATCTCAAATATCTATTTTGTCTAGTCAAAATATAATTATATATATCTTAATTTACTAACGCGTCTGGTCACAATCGATTTTATGTTAAAACGGCCTGCCATACTCCCATCTAAACATACATTCAAGATATCTTTAGTTAGAATTATGACTAGTTGGAAGAGAAAGTGTGATATCTTAAACTTACTTTATTACAAGTCATAAATTAACTGTTGATATCTGAAATATGAGTTTCATAAAGTCAGTGATTAACGGCAGATATCTTGAATTAAGGCATCCATACAAATTAATGGTAAATCTGATGTCATTTACTAGTCACAATGTAATTATGGATGTCTCAAATAGGTGTTTTGTGAAATAAAATTATAATTAAAGAAATCTGGTGTGGCGAAACCGATTTTGTGTTAAATCAGCCTGCCATATTACAGTAGTATTGCTGCTGTTACAGAGGCAGCAATACTCCTCTTCTCTCCGCCTGATGGAACGGAGAGGAGAGGAGGAAGACGAGATGTGAAAGAGGATGTAGCACATTCGAGATAGAGGGGAAGGATTTAAGGTTTAAAAGAAACAGAATAAAGTTGGACATTTGAGCGTTCACACATAAACTGGATGGTTAAAGTGGAGGTAATTGGGATTCTGTGGAAATGTGCACAGCGAAGCAGCTGAAGGACTTCACTGTCTAATCACTTCTGGCTCCCATAAAAAGGGCTTTCAGTCAGAAAGACACAATGAGACAGACTGTCAGTGTGTGTGTGCCTGTGTGTGTATTATGTGGTAGGGATTGCCCTTTTTGTGTGTGTGCAAAGAGTCAGACTGCAGCAGCAGCTCGCATGAAAGCCCACTTTCACCATGCATTCGTCTGCCACAGATTCAGTTTGTATGTGAAAGACACAAACAGCCACACCTTGTATCTGTTACTCTCTTTACTATCAGTTAGAAATTATAAAACAAGTCAATTTTTCTTGGAATGACAAAGTTTCCTAGGCCTTTGTGACTGTTGCCTTTGTTTGGGAGCTGACTTGAAGAATTTGGATTCAACAAGCCTAGAGTAGGGCTGCACAGTGGCGCAGTTGGTAGCACTGTTGGTCCTGGGTTCGATTCCCGGCCCGGGGTTTTTCTGCATGGAGTTTGCATGTTCTCCCTGTACATGGTGGGTTCTCTCCAGGTTCTCCGGCTTCCTCCCACAGTCCAAAAACATGACTGTCAGGTTAATTGGTCTCTCTAAATTCTCCCTAGGTGTGTGTGTGTGTGTGCCTGGTTGTTAGTCCTGTTTGTTTCTGTGTTGCCCTGCGACAGACTGGCGACCTGTCCAGGGTGACCCCGCCTCTCGCCCGGAACGTTAGCTGGAGAGGCACCAGCAGCTCCTGATCCCTCTAGGGGACAAGGGTGTACAGAAAATGGATGAATGAAAGAAACCCAGAGCATTTCCACACCTGATTGTCCAGAAGGCTCGTCTCGATTGGGTCCAAAATTACAAACCCCACCGTTTAAAAAAAAAGTGCTTACCGTTCGTCTGTGGGGTGCTACACCAAGAACCACTGAAGGAAACAATACAAACTATTTCTAGATAGCAAGTTTGTTTTTGTTATATTTACCCAGAATGCCCTGCGCTGTAGCCCGCTTACTGCTTTTGGAACTTTCTCTTGAAACGTACTAAAGAGGCTTGGTGTAAATGCACCAGGTGCACTAGGTCTCGGATGCATATGAACGGCAAGCAGACCGGAGACCGCTTCAAAAGCAGGAAGTGAGCTACAGAACAGGGTATTCTGGGTAAATACAACCAAAACAAATAGTCTAGCGCTAGCAAGAGAAATGGCTCGTAGTCTTTTGCCAAAGGCAAAAAAAGAAATCCTACAACTGCTAAAATCTGACACCACTCTGTTTTAGTTCACATTTAGTAAAGAAGGACGTTGCGCTCAGTACTCTTCGGAGGTCTTTGTGTCGTTTCTTTCAGTGGTTCTTGGTGCAGCGCCACCACAGGCAAGGAGGGGAACAGGTTTGTGAAAGCAAACATGATCATTGCTATTCTATTCCCTAATCTAACCGAGTTTATCAGAATATCAGCTGCCAAGTTCTCCAGGGTCCTGCTAATCATGTCATTATTTCACTCAAGCGTGCTGAAGCAGAGACACTTCTAAAAGTTTTACTTGACCGATAATATAGCTGCATTTAAATCCGTCTTATCTTTTTGGCAGCAGAAGGACCTTCCGGCTTTTGCAGATAATTTTTCTGAAGAGGGGAAGTACATTTCAAACACTTTTTATAGTCTTTCACTTCTGCCTGCCCAGTTTGCAGTGACTCATTGTTATTCCTATTAGGGGATTGATAAAATGATAAATTTTAGCTCTGTTTTCTATTTTGAGGAAGGAGACAGTGTGAAAAGCAGCAGACGAATCAAACCAGCTGGTTTCAAGCAACACACTGCTTTAAATAAAGGACAGCTAAGTGGATAAAGAGCAGCATGGTTGCAGCTTACTGGTTTCCCCGCTGTGAATTAAAGGTTATATTCATAACTGTGACCTGCAGGACCACCCGTGCAACTCATATGGCAGATGTGTGATTTATCACCCCTTCCAACAGGCAGTTAAGATGGCTGCCCTCCTCTCTGTACATAATCAACATGATGAATCCCCTCCCTGTGTAGCAGCTCGCTGAACATTTGTCTCTGCCTGTCTTTTTAGTAAACATCACCAACAGTCAGGAGTGGATGCTGAGCCGATCCATCCCAGAGCTGAGAGTGGTGAGTTTCCATCACTGCAACTGATGGGTCACACGTTCAGCTCACAGTAAAAACTGATTCCGAGTAATAAAACTTTAGAGAGACTGTTTTTTTGTTTTGTTTTGTTTTGTTTTGTTTTGCACAGTTCAGCATAACAGGAAACATATTGAAGTAGCTGACGCTTGGTTTACTCTCTGGGAAAATGATGCCTTTCATCGCAGTAAAATCCATTTGAACTAATTAGTTTTCCTATTTTTAACTTTTTGACTTGTCAAGGTGGAAGTCCCTAAAATATGTCATAATTTTACAAGTTAAAATCACTTTTATAATAAACTAAGCATGTCATATTTTAATTAAACGTATAAAGTTGTCAAATTCCTTTTTTTTTTAGGAATCGGTAGGTATTCAACATATAATTTATCATTTATTGTGAAAAATTTTGATTTATTGTTATGATAAATTTCAGTTAGTGATAAAAAAATAGAACTAACAGTACAATATGAAATGTTAATTTTGCTTTTTTTTATCCACCATTTGTTTCAGAAAAGCACCAATAAATATCTGTAAATTCAAAAATATGATTATATGCCGCTACTGTGTGCAGATTAGTGCTATAAATCATTTTTGTAAAAAACAAAAGAAGCCTTTTTCAAATGGGAATATTTTTCAAGAATAATATTTCTGCTTGAGACACTCTGAATGCTGTGCCATGCAGTCACAGCCATACAGTTACCTAAATAAGTATATAATAGTGTTTTATCATAATATTTATAGTTAACACGAAATATTACAAGAAAATTCAAAGTCCATATTTGCAAATCATTTTACATCCAAACCATAGAAAAGGTTTTGCCTGTTTGTATTGCTAAAACAATTAATCAGATTAATGGTAATGATTCAATTATTGAAATAATCGTCAACTAACTGAGTAACTGATTATTTGTTATTAGGACAGAATGAAAGAACAGCACGCTCAGAGCAGGAATTAAGCCAAAACTGTACAAAAATATCTACATTTTGCATTTATGATAAAAACAAAAAACTTTGTCCATAAATATTTTCTACCTAAAACTCATCAAGTGGCTGTTTTAGTTTAATTTCATATTAACCACCTTTTACTATTTATTTATTAATCAATTAATCCAAAGAATAACCACCAGATTTACCCTAGATGTTGATCAATCGAGCAGAAAGGCCTCATCTTTTCACATGTTGACTTTAGCAGTTACAGCTTTCTATTAAAAATGTGGCTTTTGCAAGAAATACAAGGAGATAATGCATTCTGAGATCATTTGAGCAAGTAGACACAAATTTTCTGACAGCTGTTATAAAGCTGTAAAAGAGAGCCTTAAAATATGCTTTTCTTTAATTAAAGCAGCATAATCTCCCACTGAAAGAGAAATCCAACATTTAATTCAAGAACATGTACTCTGCAGGGACTAAAACACCACGTTAAGAGATAATTACTTATAAAAATTCACTGGTGGTCTAATTGTTGCTGCTAACTTCTTCTACAGCCTTACTTTGCAATCTCCAATATCATCAGTGCCCAAACTTTTGACACATTTTAACTGACATTAGACAAAAAGACATTTTCATGAATTAAAAATTACATATTTGTTAATTATAGCCAGAGTTTTGCACATTTGCCTTTAAATTTTGGGGAATCAATTGTTTTCTATTGCTTGGTCAGGACAAAAGTGGATTTTCAGTTGTCTTCGAGACAAGAACCCGATTTGAGTCGCTCTTTACTGTGAAATTTTTGGTTTTTAGCCCCAGTTTGATGAAAGATTGCAACCAGGTTTGCTTTTGACCAACTTACTGGATGTCTGTGATCTTGTTCTCTATTACAATAGAAGCAAAACATTTGATTAATAAAAGAAAAATTGTTTATGTTTTGTCTAAATGTTTCATCTAAACTGCCGTCAAAAACCGCATTCGGATGGTCCGGAGTTCTCTATTATGCTCTCATTGTTTAAGCTCACTAAGTCTGCAGCTGCCAATTATTTTAGTAATCAATTATTCCACAGATTACTATAGTGATTAATCGATTATTATGATGATTAATCGGATAAAAAAAAGTGCCATATTTTGCAGATTTTTCTTTTAACCACTTAAGCCTTTCTATACACAATGTCTGAAACATTAAAATATGCAAATTGTTTAATTACTTTGTTAATAAGAAAACAACAATTTTATGTCCTAATGCAGCATTCTGTTTATGAACACTTGATCATTTGTTGCAAAGGATGTATCTGTTGCTAAAAATACCTTTTGAATTCATAAATGGACAGCAGGAAGGTGTTTAATAGGAGATTTTTTAACTCCATGTACTCCAGTTAACAATTAATTGATTACTAATTTAGTTGACAATTTCATCACGATTAATCGTTTCAGCCCTAATCTTATTTCGTAAAGATAGTTTTGGTGTTAGACTTTAAAAAACGTTGTTTACCCAGGGTTGTCACCGTTACAAATTCAGTCAGAGACGAAATCAGCAAGTGAGAAAGGAACTGAAAGTCTGCATAAAGTTTGAATTAAGTCTGACAGTTCGGTTTGAGATGTTCTCCATCACTGATTATGAATAACTTCTACTTCTTTTTAATGTATTTCCTTCCTTTTTCTCTCAGGGCATTCTAGGCAGCCTGAAAAGTGGAAAGTCGGCGCTGGTGAACAAATACATCACAGGCAGTTATGCTGCGATTGAGAAGCCTGATGGTAGAAACGGTTTTGTTTAAAATTAAAGCGTTACCCGATTGGCTGTTTTGCAGCTCAGTGGCCTGTTAAATTACCTTCCCCTTGCTTTTGTTGTTCCTTACAGGTGGAAGGTATAAAAAGGAAGTTCTGGTGGACAGTCAGAGTCACCTATTGCTGATCCGGGAGGAAGCTGGAGCTCCTGACGCACAGGTGTGTTTTACATAAACAAGTAGGCCTGTAACACCTGAATAATCTGTTTGGAGCTACGCAATTCCTCTCAACTCTAATCCTGCTTCCCTGTTCTGTCTGCGTTTTATCCCATTGACTTGGATTACTCCGGTAGAATTTCAACTGGACCAATCAGCAAACAGAAAGAGAAGTTGTGAACGATTATGTTTAGAACTGAAGTCTGCCTGAAGTTGCAGCAATGGCAGCGGAGGGAATGAAGCAGTACAGTTTACTTACAAATACCAACATTAGCAGCCATCTTGTTGGGCTCAGCACTTCTTTCTTCGCAGTAGACGATGGTTGTTTACGATCAGGCAATTTGAAGAAAGCTTTGTAGTGTCAAACTGGTGTGTTATGTATGTAGTGATTGGGTAACATTTAAATCTTCAACACAGTCCAGATCATTGAACGATGTGATGGGTTTTTACCAGGCTAGCTTGGAGCTAACATTTGGTTTTTACCAGGCTAGCTTGGAGCTAACATTTGGTTTTTACCAGGCTAGCTTGGAGCTTACTTTGGTTTTTACCAGGCTAACTTGGAGCTTACTTTGGTTTTTACCAGGCTAGCTTGGAGCTTACTTTGGTTTTTATCAGGCTTACTTGGAGCTTACTTTGGTTTTTACCAGGCTAACTTGGAGCTTACTTTGGTTTTTACCAGGCTAGCTTGGAGTTAACATTTGGTTTTTACCAGGCTAGCTTGGAGCTTACTTTGGTTTTTACCAGGCTAGCTTGGAGCTTACTTTGGTTTTTACCAGGCTAACTTGGAGCTTACTTTGGTTTTTACCAGGCTAGCTTGATGCTAACATTTGGTTTTTACCAGGCTAGCTTGGAGCTAACATTTGGTTTTTACCAGGCTAGCTTGGAGCTAACATTTGGTTTTTACCAGGGTAGCTTGGAGCTAACGTTTGGTTTTGTTTTCCAGTTCTGCAGCTGGGTCGATGCCGTCATCATGGTCTTCAGTCTGGAGAATGAAGCCAGTTTCCAGGAGCTTTACCAGATGTACAGCCAGCTCAGTGCTCACCGCTCAGACATCCCCGTCATCGTGGTGGGAACACAAGGTAATCTCACAGATTACACCATGGGATTTACTCATTTTGGGATCAAACTTGATTTAACTCACCAAAACAGATGAACTTGGGGGAATAAACTTTTGAATTAATAAACTGTTATTTAGTTGGAAAGACTGGATTGGATAGGTGACGTTAATGCTGAAAGAGTGAATTCCCAATCCATCCATTGATTCATCCATCCTCAGTAATATATTTCCAATACCATAACTGAGCTAAAACAAGAAAAAGTGTGAAATATTATAATTTAAATATTTTTAATAATTATGACCAAAATAACGTACATAATTCGTAAATTGTTTATGCCATATTGTTGGAATTTTCCAGTATTCATTTGTCATTTTGGAAAAACCATTTGTATGTAATCAGCAAATATTGTTACATAATAAAGATATATTAAAACCGTCCTGTTTTCCTGGATTGATCAGATAAAATCAGCAGCACCAATCCCCGAGTGATCGAGGACCAGCGCGCCCGGCAGCTGTGCATCGACGTCAAACACTCGCTGTTTTATGAGACCTGCGCCACCTACGGGTTCAACGTCGACCGGGTCTTCTCCGAAGGTGAGCTCTTTTCGTCCTGACCTCCATCTTAGTCAGAGACGAAACGTTTCAACCGGAGCTCCGTGTGGTTTTCAGCCGCCCAGAAGATCGTAGCGCAGAAGAAACAGGCGGCGCTGCTGGCGTGTAAATCTCTTCCCAACTCGCCGAGCCACTCTGGAGGATCCACACCTGGATCGGCGTCTCTGCCCGGACAGGTACCACCGGGGGCTGTTTTTAGCGTTGTCATCACCCCGTTACGTCACCGTATCGCTGGTGACGTATAGCGTGAGAGCTAGCACACTCGCTAGCGTTAGCTGCTAGCATACTAGCTTGCTAAAGTATGTAATTTTACTACGTCAGAAGCAATAAAACAGAATTTATTTACTTTCAGTGTCACTTGCAGCTTTAAAGCTGAGATGTTATCCTATCTGTTAAAATATATTGACAAATATATATAGAGGGAATTGACACATTATCAGAAATATATGAAAGTACTATTGGGTAATGTGCTATAAAATATAGCTTGGCAGATATGACAATACATTAACTAATATATTTAATTAGCACATTATTTAGTTTTATAAAGCATGCCTGTGTAAATATATATTGTAATATATTTTTTAATATATGAAAAGTGCAAGTCCCTATATATTATTAAATATATTGTAATATATTATGCTGTCATATCTTCCAGTACAATTTGCAATAAATATTTTATGCTATGAAAAACATAATGAATTATTAATCAATGTCAGTTGATAAATAAAGCAGCATCCTTAATTTTATAAGGATGCTGCTTAATAAAATTAATTTTTAGGTTATTCAAAGAATTACTCTGAATAACCTAAAAATCTAAAATTTATGAGATGTAATATAAGGCAATATGTTTTTAATGGCTGCAAAAACTCAAAAATATTTTTATTTCTGGTTTCTAATTTCTAGCGCAAATATCTTGGTACACTTGAAATGAGACAAAAATAACTTGCAAATAAAATTTCAGCAAGATAAAGAAGCTTGTTGTAAGTCAATAAATCCTTAATATTGTTAAAAAGTACAAGTTCCAATTTCAGATTATGTCACTTATAACATGGGGAAAATGTATTGTTATAAGTTAAACAATCTGCCTGGGTAGCTAGATTTTGTGTTTTTTTGCAGGGAACATGGATTTTAAATATAAATCAAGTCTTTAAAGTCTAATTTTACTCTACCTCAGACACGCTTTATCACCTCATCACTCACTCACATCATCCTCACTCTCTCCATCTCCTCCTTCTCATCTCCATTCCCATCTTGACCCTGTGACCTCTGGATTCCCCCCCCCTCATCTCAGGCCAGTAATGGCTCCAGCAGCGGCTACGCCTGCTCCCTCCCCTCCACCCCCGTGGTGGGTCACAGAGACCTGAGGGCGGCTCAGGTGGAGGGGGGCGGCAGCTCGCGTCTGAAGGTCATCCCCAGGCGACCTTCCCTGTTTAAGGTTAGTCCCTCACCAAACGTTCCCTCCCCTGTCATTTCACTCTCATTTCCATCCTGCTCCCCTGTCGTTCATCTCTGTTGGGATTAAAAATTGCTTTCTTTGGTGTTTGTTTCAGAACCGGGACACGGACAAGAAAGCGGGTGATTCGAAGGGGGATCAGAGCGGTGTGCGAGGCGTCCCGCTGAAACAGGTTTGTGTTGTTTTTACTAGCGCTGAAACGATTAATTGTGATTAATCGCTAATTTTTTTCTAAATGAGTGCTTCATAAAAAGTGTTTCCAGCATAATCCCTGTTATTTCACAGCATTGGGCCAGATAGGGATGAAATGATTAAACGTGATTAATTGATAAATTTCTTTTTAATGAGCGATTCATAGAAGGAGTTTCCAGGAGAATCCCTGCTGTCTCACAGCTTTGTGTCAAACAAGACTAAATTATTCATGACTGATTGATTATTAAAATAATCGGGAACTAATCTAGTAATCGATTAATCATTAAATTTGCTGAAAGAACACCACAGAGTAGTAATTGAGCCAAGACTGTACACAGTATGCATGCATTTTGTGTTTAAGATAATAAAAACATTTTTGTTTGTGAATATTTTCTACCTAAAACCCCTCAAATGGCAGGTTTAGCTTGACCTAGTTCAAATTCTTCAAAAAAACTTTTTATTAAACACCTTTTGCTATCCCATTATTAATCGGTTAATCCTAAAAATACACTGCATTAATGTCAGGCCTTTTCACACGTTGATGTTAGGAGTATTTTTTAGATGCAGATGTATCTTTTGCTACAAATGATCAAGAGGACACAGTAGGAGTGCTATTTTTACATTTTAGGCAATAAAATGTTTATTTTCTTATCTTCAAAAGGAATTATTGTTTTATTTGTATTTGTTACTGTATTCCTAATATTGTACAAAATTTGCATTGAGGCAGTTTTTTAACCTGATTAATTGAGTATTGTCAATTAATCGATTATTCTGATGATTATTCGTCAGAATTATCGATTAATCGATAACTAGTTGTGGCTGTATTCCTTACAAACAAAACTACAGAACTCAGAGGAACTAAAGAATATATTCCAGTTCCCTTTTCAGAAAGGAGAAGGGAACCAAAGGAATTCATCTGCTTTTCGCAGCATCTTTCAGTTTGATCTTTCCTAACCTTTCCCCAGCTTGTTTCTATTAATACAGGAGCTCTGAGCTGCTTTGAAGGCACTCGCTAAATTTAGCCAGACCGTGTGTCATGCTAAATCTGCAATTGTCTGTTTTCATCAGGGCATCCTGTTCAAGAGGAGTGGCAACTCTCTGAATAAGGAGTGGAAGAAGAAATACGTCACCCTGTCCAACAATGGCACACTGTCTTATCACTCCAGCTCCAGTGTAAGAAAAACGTCCAGCCCTGATCGATACAGCCGCCTTGGGAGAGCACTTATCTTCAGATTTACAGTCGCAACGCCACGTTAGAGGACACATTCTCGTTTTGTGCAGCTCCAGATTTTAATTCTTATTGATTTCATAGAAAGGGTTCTGCAAAAACAGTATCTGCAGGCTTCAAATTGTTTGTTGAATAATTTCTATTTTATATACAGAATATTATACGCAGAAATCTGAGCAAATTTGACATCTAGAATCACTAAAGCCTATGTTTAAATTGTAAATATAACTTTGAGGGTGTTGAGGCGGAACTGGAAGGGGAAATAATTTAGAGTTTGAAAAAATATCTGTGTTTCTAGAGTTATTATTTTTCTGAGATCTTGTAAACATGTAGCTGGGTTGTTATAAAAACAAATATTTGGCATATTGTTTAAAAAAAATAATATTGTATACACATGGGATAGGGCTGGGCAATACGGCGTAAAAATAAAATCTGATTTTTTTCATACCAAATTTTAATCAAAAGAAAAAAAGAAATTACAAATGACAGAAAACGTTTTTAAAAAGTGTCTTTTATTTCAATCATCCTATCTGTGAGTTGTACAGAAAGGAGAAGGGAACCAAAATTACTAGAATATAGTCATAAAATTAGCAGAATAAAGGCACTATTATACCAGAAGAAAACAACAAGAAAAAGTTGTTTTAATGAGGAATTAATTTTTTGCTACTTTACACGTTGGTGTAAAATCCTCTTAATATTACGACTTTATTCCGGCAATATTAAGACTATATTTGTGTATTATTTTGATTTAAAAAGAAAATCGCATATTCTGTCATAAGAGTTGACCTGAATGCAAAGTCCAAATAAAAGAAGCTGTAAAACTCACTTGTCAAACAAGATGGCAGCCCTGTGCGCACTCACATCAGGGTCTGGGTCTTTTTTAACTTTAAGTTTTCGATCTGCAATGAAAATCATCCATTTCTTCAAAAAATTTTAACATCTGACTCTACAATTTTGGCCTGTGTGACTTGGACACCCCTCCTCTAGAGATTCATCTTGGCACCATTTCACAGAACCTTTACATGTCGCTAAACAAGGAAAAAAAATGTAACGTCTCATCCATCACAGGACTACACACAGAACACCCACGGGAAGGAGATCGACCTGCTCCGTGTGACGGTTAAAGTTCCCGGGAAACGCCCGCCAAGAGCCGTCGCACCTGCCGGACCCTCAGCTGTTCCCCCGGCGGCTTTACCTGGAGTCAACGGGATCAGCAAGGAGCCGGCCGCAGTTGACGGCACCAGCACAGGTACGCTGAATCAGTTCGCCAACTCAGCTGGGCATTAAACAAATGCTTATAATACTTTTAATTAATATGTATTGATATTAAGGTAGAATTTTGTAGCCGAATACCTCGTTTAGTTTTAAATATTGCGTAACTTAACGCTCCATGTTTTCTCTTTTCTTAAATATTTCTTTCGAAATAAGTAAATAAACTGCATTTTAGAAAACTTTCTGTGACAAAGAGAAGAAACATAGTCTATCAAACTTTTTTTCTAGGGGAAAAAAAAAAAAACAACAACAAAAATCTAAATTAATGGCCGTCATTACGCTTGCAGTGACTGAGAAAAGGATGGGTGCTGTTTGTAAAGTTACACAGTCAAAGCTTAACAGCAACAATTTGGGTTATTTAGTTTGTCATAAGAGAAAAAAAGGCAGATTCATTCTTTAAAGTCATATTTTTGCCTTGTTTTTCATTCATCTATAAATGTCACAATTTAAAGCTAACTATTCAGTCAGCAGGCTAAATATTTAGCTTGCTAACCACATATTTAAGTTGAAGCAAAATATTTACCTTGCTAATTAAATATTTAGTTTGCTAACTAAATATTTTGTTTAAAACTGACATTTATAAATGAATGGAAAACAATAATAAGTACAATGGCGTGCCTCTATTGATGTTTCTCATGAGGCAAAATGAAGCTAAGCACAGAACCTTTAGAGGGCTTCTGTTTAAAATTTAAGACAAACTACTATTTCCACTTATAACATGATATTTTTCCCACATTATAAGTGAAATAATCTGCAAGTGGAACCAGTACTTTTTTTTTAGTCAGTATTAAGGAATTAATGACTGAAAACAAGCTAAAAAGTAGCTTGTAAGTTTGTTTTGTTTTAAGATGTTTGCATTGGAAACCAGACTAAAAATTCTTGGTTTGATTTGGTGTTTTTGCAGTGTATTCTCTAGGTGAAATGTGTTGTTCTCACTGCATGATAAACAGAAAATCTTCTCTCAGTTCCTCAGTTGTGTCCGTCCACGCTGTCCGTCGCCGATGACCGGCCCGGCGCTTTGTCTCCACAAGGGGGCGAGAGAGGGCTGCAGCGCTGCCCTTCATCGCTGTCCGCTAAAGCGCAAAGTGTTGGCAAGTGTAGCGCACCAGATTCAACCTCGAATGTCTGCCGCTGCCACAGCAACTGATTATTTTCTTTTCTTCTTTTTTAATGTCAGACGGCCTTGAAGGGACGGCCGGAAAAGATCCGGGCCAAGCGTCTCCCATGAGCGACAGGAAGAAGAACAGGAGGAAGAAGAGCATGAATCAGAAAGGGGATGCAGCTGTTGGCCAAGCTGAGGGTAATGTCGCTTTTCCTGGGAAATTATCTGAACATTTTGGAAATTTTCCGCTTTGCTGCACTCTGAAAATTATATTGTTTTACTGCAAACAACTTATTCCTAACTGTCTGTCGTTCCAGTCTAAAAATGGATTGTCAAATATCCCTGTTAAGATTTCTTGACAGCTTATTTCCCGTCTCTCTGTTTCTCTTTTTTTTCCTTTCCCCTGTGCGTTTCTCTCGCTCTGCAGCCAAACGCAAAATGTGGAAATTAAAGAGCTTTGGTAGCTTGAGAAACATTAATAAGACAGGTAACACATGAGGGTGCAGAGTCTTTCCATTCCAACCATCCCAAGCATGCGTTCATCCAAATAACCCCGACATCTTTCGTTCTTCACCTCTCAGACTTTAAGCCATTTTGTGTTTGTTTTTGATAAATCTCCACAGATTATCCCACTACAGCCATGCCCAATTTGTGCAGATGTGACCAAAAGTTGTATTTGTTTTCTTGTACTTGCAGAGGAAGAGAATGCAGACTTTATTATAGTTTCCTCTACTGGCCAAATGTGGCACTTTGAGGCGCAGAGCCTGGAGGAGAGGGATTCCTGGGTGACAGCGATAGAGAGCCAGATCCTGGCAAGCCTGCAGTCCTGTGAGAGCGGCAGGAATAAGGTAAAAAAAAAAAAAAAACATTTTTAAAAAGAGAAATAATTTCCCAAAACACTGGAACATGCGTACTTTCTATAGAACAGAAAAGCAGAGGCATGACTTGTAAGATAGAGTATAAATTGTACCAGAAGTTACTGTGAAAAACAATAAAATTGTTGTTTTGAGACCATTTTTAAGTAATATAATGGTACACTGCAAAAGCACAAAACCTTACAAAGTAATGTTGGTCTATTTTATTGTGGAAAATGTCTTAGTACACTTGAAACAACTTTGAAGTAACTTTTCAGCACATTCCATAGGCTCTGTGCTGTTACCTAGCAACCCAGGCCCAGCCCACCCCTGTAACCTAGCAACCAGCTGGCCTAGAGCAGCAGCTAATTTGGATTTAAAGAGACAGAGGCCCTAAAGTAGCTCATTCTGAAAAAAGCTCAGTGGTTTTTTTCCTCCCCATGACAGAAAATGAATGCATCAGGCTTCTTTTTGTAAATAGATATTTTTTTTTTCTTCGTTTCAAAACCCAAAAACAGAAATAAAATGGTGGTTCTTTAAAAACAACCACAAATTTCCTCAAGTAAATATGTCTTAGACATCTTAAAGTTGTTTTTGTGGCTGTAATTGAGTTAAAATTAGCTGGACTGGAGCAAAAACGGCTCTTTGGTTTGGAAAGGTTCCCTGATGTAGACAGAACTAAACACAGAAGCTCCTGACCAGAGTTTGGGTGTTTTAATTTATTTATTTTGGATATTTAAGACATCTTCCAGTTGTATTGTTAAATGTTCATTGGAATTTAAAGTTTATTCATCTCTGAGAGAGTGTGTTTGCATTATTATGCCATTATCATTACATTGCTTGGAAATAGTCTCAAAACAACAATTTTATCATTTGTTACAATAATTTCTGGGGTAATTTATCATCCAGCGAAGTCTTGCTGGACTTGATGGAGCCTAAACCTTCAGTCTTCATGTTGGACCCTGATGGGTGTCCAGTTGTCTTCCTGTGTGGCTGAACTTGTAGCTCTGCATCTGTAATTTAAATAAGTTTGCTCCAGATTAATATATTTTTGTTGCAAAACAAGAAAATCAGCTTCTCTGAGGTCAAATGTCGCCCAGTTTTGTGTCTGGTGAGACTGAAATGATTAATTCTTTCAGGCACGGAGGAGCAGTCAGAGTGAGGCCGTGGCGCTGCAGGCCATCCGAAACACCAAAGGAAACAACCTGTGTGTGGACTGCGAAGCATCGAGTAAGTTCACTTTTTACACTGCAAAAAGTATTACCAAGTATTTCTAGAACAAAGATCTTAGTACTTCTCAGGTAATACAAAACTAACTAACAAATAACTTTTCAGCAAGCTGTAGAACAGGGGTGTCCAAAGTGCGGCCCGCAGGCCACTTGCGGCCCTCTGGAGGATTTTTGATGGCCCAAATGGAGCAAATCTGGCCTGCAAGCATAGGTGGTTGCTGCAGATGGACACTTTTCCAACATTTTTTAGAGATAAACAACATCTTCTTAAAAATATTAGGCACAAAAAATAGATTCCCATTTATTAACAAGTTTGTTTCATTCAACTTCATTTTGGACTAACTAGAACCTTAAATGTTGACTCACTTTTTCCCAAAAGCGAATTTTATTTCTCGTATCAGAAAGCAATCAAGCCAAAAAATTATAAACTGTGGACCTTTTTTGTGATTTGCACTCCAATTTTCTACAAAGATCAGACCATTTTCTTCATCTTACTAAAATCAAAATTGTTTAGTTTGTTGTAACTGTCTTGGGAAAACGGTGTCTTCAGTCAGAGACTTCTTCAAATTTGCTGCAATACAGACTGCTACAGGAGATCTTTCCTGTCAACATCCATCATTTTCTACCATAACTATTTGAAGAATCTGAATTAATATGAATTACAACGACATTTAATTTCCTTTTGGAGTCAATAAAATATTTTTGAATTTAAATTTGAATAATTATTGAACAGGTAAAATAACAAAGGCACCAAAAGTTTAAAGTTTAAAAATGCTATATTATTTATTAATTTTTTTACTATTTTTGTCTCCCCAAGTGCTTTCAATTTAATGACTTGGGCCCTCAGTGCAAAAGGTTTGGACACCACTGATATAAGACCTTGTTTTAAGTCATGAATTCCTTAGTAATGTTTTTTTTTTAAGTTCTACTTCCACTGACATTTTCTTCATGTCATAAGTGGAACTAGTTTTTTTTTTTTTTTGTCAATATCAAGAAATTAACCTGAAACAAGCTCCTATAACATGATGAAAAGCCACTTGTAAGTAAACTAGACCAAAACTACTTGGTAATATTTTGTGGTTTTGCAGTGTTATGTTTTTGTTTCAGTGCTGCAACCAGACTCGCCTCTCTTGTCCCTGCAGATCCCACCTGGGCCAGTCTGAACCTGGGCGCCCTCATCTGCATCGAGTGTTCGGGGATCCACCGGAACCTGGGGACCCACCTGTCTCGCGTTCGCTCGTTGGACCTGGACGACTGGCCGGGGGAACTCACGCAGGTTCTGGCTGCCATCGGAAACCACATGGCCAACAGCGTGTGGGAGAGCTGCACGCAGGGCCGCACCAAACTCACGCCGAACGCAACACGGTGGGTTGAACCGAACCAGCAACTAACCAACATGGTTTAGAGTTTCAGTTTGGTAAATAAACCTTTTAATACCAAAATGGGTAAGTGAAAGCAGCCATTGTGCAACGCATGCAGTGGCAAAACCAGCTGACTAAACTTGCTGGAGCTCAGCTTAGGTTGCTAGGTAACAGCAGAACTCAGCTGGGGTTGCTAGGTAATGCAGTGCTGATCGAATGTGACTTAACAATTGTGATGTTTTTGGAACGGTTTTGAAAACTGAAAGAACATCTGGATGTTTTTATTCATAACGCTTAGGCTGTTTTTAGAAGCAGTAGAAACCCAAATGGAAGTACAGAAATGTACAAAAACTCCTTAAAATTGAGCATTAATTGCTGAAAAGCTAAAAAAAATGTGTCTTGTTCAGTCTTGTAGAAATTATCTTGAATAACAAAATATTATCCCAGAGTAAAAAGTGTGTTCCTCACCAGAACATGGAGGTTTTCTCTACGTTGTTCGATGTTTTCATGTGCGGTCCTGTGATGTTTCCGTGTCACAAGGGAGGAGAGAGAGTCCTGGATCCGGGCGAAGTATGAGCAACGCGCCTTCGTTGCTCCTCTACGGCTGGCCTCGGAGGACAGCGTGCCGGCGTCGCTCCTGTCCGCGGTGACCGACCGCGAACTGCCACGGCTGCTGCTGCTTCTGGCCCACTGCACCAAGGAGCAAATCAACGCTCAGCAGGCCTCCGCGCCGTCGCGTACGGCTCTGCACGCCGCCTGCCAGCTGGGAGACGTGGTCATGACCCAGCTGCTCGTCTGGGTGGGTGTATTTATGTTTGTACTATCTAGTCTGAAAGAAACCTTTGATGTCTGGTAGCATTTATTTTTAGAAGAACAAAAGGAAAGAAGCGGAGCCGTGTCTCTTCAGGGTTTAAAACAACAGAAATGAACTGTAACGCTGCTGTTTTTTCATGAGTAATCAAGTTTCACTGAGAAAAAAAATAAAATGGAAAACTTCTTTTGTGCCACTTTCTGCTCTGTCTTAACAAAAGCTCCAGAAAATCAAGAAAACAAACAGATTTTAATCCAATGGATTTTGCTCAATTTCTTATTCTATATTAACTATTAAATCCGTAAAAGAGGATCAGTCGACTTCGTTTATCCAAAGTCGACTGTTTCTTAGCTTTATATCATGTTATAATTTTATTCCCTCATTAAAAACATGCCTATCGTTGCCTTGATTCTTTCATGCATGTTTGAGAAAGCCTCTAATCTCCATGGCAACCATTCAGCCAGAGGAATGTAGGCGGAGTTTCAGAAAGAGCAGGAGTTTCTTAAAGAGATAGAGGCCCAATTTCAAGTTGTTAAATTACATAGTTAAATTTCATATCTACATTTTTGTGCTATAAAATGGCTCTTTATGCCTGGAAAACACATAACACTGCCCCTTTAAGGAATTTTAAGTGTTTCCTCTCGTATTTATCCTTTCACAGTATGGAATCGACGTGAAAGCGAAGGACAGCCAAGGTCAGACGCCCATGATGATCGCCAGAAAAACCGGGAGCAAAGGCTGCATGGATATTTTGCTCCAACACGGATGCTCCAACGAAACGTCCCCTACAGCCTCTGCCGTCGCCGCCACGCCGGTCCTCTCCCGCCGCTCCAGCACTGCCAGCCTGGGCCGGACCAGCTCCAGGAAGTGGGTGTCGTAGCCCGGACGTACCAGACGGACGTACCAGACGGACGTACCAGAAGTTCAGACATCTGTTATAACATGACGGGACGAAACAACGTAATGGGTAAAAAGACAGAAAAAGAAAAAAAATAAACAGTTACATATCAAACAAAGTGAAAGCAATATTCATCCGGTGAGTCGATCACTAACATATTGCTGAAAAGCCGTCCTGTAGAGCCGTAGCAGTCTTCTGTCATTCTTACCGCAGCCAGTCTGTCCGCTTCAGTCCCACTTCCTCCCGATGAAGTGCAATAATCCAGCTGTGATGATGAAGAGCAGCAGCTTTAAGTGTGAACTGCGTCAGCCGACAGCGTGCTCATCGTCCGAGGATTTTTCTTGTGACTGGACCAAATTTTTGTTTTCCTTTGGCTTTAAAAACAAAACCTGAAAACGAATCGGCAGAGAAAATACAGCTAGAAAAACGAAATCTTTGTTTCCAACCAGACATGCAAAATCTATACAACAACTGCAATGTTCAGCGAAAACGCACCCAAAGGGACTCAGCTTTGTAAAAAAAGAAAAAAAAAAAAGGTTTGTTGACAATATGTTGGGTTTGTTTTTCATTGTCTTTTATAATTTCTTATTGCTGTACATCCCACGAAGCGCAGTTAGCAGATGTGAACATGCAGTATGTAACCATGTGTTGAAACATTTTATTCTGGATCGCAGAGACGACTACATGAAGATGCTACTCACATTTATATTACTGTTGTGTATTGATTTCATGGTTTTAAAAAGTCAAGTACGAAGCAGTTTGGGACACTTTGTGAATCGTGAATTCCTCATGACGTAAATGAAAATAAAAACATTTTTTTATTAGCAATGACAGAATTGTTTTGTTTGTCTTTCCCTTCACAGTTTGTAATTTTGCCCTTCTGAAATGAATTTCCTCGTATGTTGGTCGTTTTTGGTTTTTTATGGAGGCGGTTAGTGGTTTTAAGGAGTTTATTGACAAAAATTGTGTTATTCTTGAGGCCTCACACTGGAAATCAAATAAGGAGGAGTAGGGAACACGACCGTTGAGGCTCGCTTTCTTTTCTAAAAACGAAATGACAAATTGCTGAAAATATCTATAAACTTATCATCCCTTGCTCCAAGGGATCTAATCTGTTCCTACTGACAATAAAACCAAGCGCACATCCGGAAAAAATAAGTACATCATGACCAGAACCCTGGCGCACGCTCCTGTTGACTTGAACAGGTGTATTCTTGTGGTTGTAGCAAAGAACCAGTCCAGGCTGTTTCTCCCAGTGGTTCAGTGTCCCTGTAGTCTGTTGTAAACCTTCTGTACAGATCCCTTAGAGCCAGGCTACAGACATTTTTTAATTGTCTAATTATGACAATATAATTATAATAATAGCAGAATAAAGACGCTAGTTTATCACTTAGGCTGGCCTTCATATTCCATTGTAGAGCTGAACTGAATTCAAAGTCAAAATAAATAGACGCTTTGAAACACACCTGTCAAACAAGATGGCCGCTTTGGATGCTGAGATCTCTGAACTGAAGGAATGCGTTGGTTAAAAAAAAACAACAAAAATAAACATAAACAATGTGTTTTACAAAAATGAAATCTTCAAAAGTAAAACAAAAACTCGATTAATCAATAAAATCAGTTTGTCGCCCAGCCATAGTCGAGGTCACAAAGTAAAGAAAACCACATAAGGAAAGTGCATGTCCATCCATCCATTTTCTGTTCACCCTTCGTCCCTTAATGGGGTCGGGAGGGTTGCTGGTGCCCATCTCCAGCTACGTTCCAGGTGAGAGGCGGGGTACACCCTGGACAGGTCACCAGTCTGTCGCAGGGAAAGTGCATGTGAAAAAAAAAAATCAGTTTTGAAATTTAGAGCTATATGTTGGGGAACGTCAGATTCGGTGTATGTGCTGTCTAGAGGTCTATAAAAATGTTTGTGTTTAAAGATAAACAGGTATTCTCCTCTGAGGATTTTTGTGAAACAGGCTATAGATTGAAATAAATTCCTCCGCTGTTTCACTAAAGCCGTGTCTGTTGAGCCTTTTTCCCCTGAAACGTCCTCACACCGGCGCACACAACAGTTTCCTCTCTTTATTGCAGGAGACCGGAAGGAGAGATGACTGTTAGCAGATTATAATAATGAGCATGAGAGGAGCATGTCTTGCCTCATAAAGGCTAAAACTAGAAAGTTTTTATGCCCTACATCCACCTGGAAATGGTTTTTGCCCACAGAATAGTGCAAAATCTAACTGTCTGTAACTTGTGCTTCTATTTTGAAATGTATGCTTGATACATATCAGACTCTGTGGTTTGTTGTTGCTGTTCCCCCTGCATGGTGAGGTACTTCCCTTTTCTGTGGCACATCAGCATTCTGTAAACAGTATGCACATAAAAAAGAGGACATCTTTTTAAATATTCAGTTAATTTTTAACACATTTTCACACGAGCTCATTTTGTATTTATTTGTGAAAAAGAAAGTGATTTAATTGCACTTTACCTTGTTTTAATTATAAAACTAAAGATATTAACAAATATGTATTATAGCTGAGGAAAGAGTTAGGACACCCTATCCTGGTGTTATCCAGTCTCCTTCCTTTCTTTCTTTCTTTCTTTTTCTTTCTTTCTTTCTTTCCTTCTTTCGGTTGCTTTTTTGTCTGCAGCGCCACCTTCAGACGGTAGAGGGCGACTTCTCCGGTCCAGTCTTAGCGTCATACGTCATAAATGTGCGACTGCTCGTCAAAACTGTGCTATAATTAACGTGGAGAGCCACCTGAGTCTGTTTGAAAACAAAGGAAAACAGGAGCGTTTTCTCAGCTTAGACGCTGTTTCTAATGGGTGAGTCTTAATAATAATAATAATAATAAAAGTAATGACAATAACAATGATAAGGATGTTTTATTGACGTAAACCGAGCGTAAGCGACGGGTTTGAGGTGTTTGAGAGCGGAGATGTCTGAATGTGTTTGAGCTCCGTTATTCAAAGCTGCAAATCGGGTTCAGTAAAAGTCGATTTATATCAGTTTATATTTAAAAGTGAAGCTCATATATTCTATAGATTTAATTTAAGTATTAATTACTGGTTATTTTGCATAGGTAAGACTTGTAGCTGCGGCTGTTTTTGGTCCACTGTGTTTAATTTTATCTCTCCTGAAAAGCTTTATGGAGGTTCTGGTTTCATTTGCGAGCAGAACTTGGCACCAGACCGCTGAAAGAACCGATACAGAGCTGATTTATTATAGTGTCGCTGTCCTTGTTTGTCCGGCCAACTGGACGGACCTAAACCTCTCTGAGAATCTGTTGATCACGTCAAGAGAAAGTCGAGCTGAAGAGCAACTAATGCTGAATCCTCCGCTTCTAAACCGGGCAGTTTTAACTGCAGTAATTCATGCCAAAGGAGCCTTGACTAAGTGCAACAAAGATAAAAATGTGTGTATGTGTATATGGATAGGATGATTGGATTTTGCACGAGATGATAATATCAATAATAATATGCATTTGTGATATTCTGTGTGATACTAGGTGCCTTCAAAGTATAAATTAATGAATATATTTTAAAAAAAAAAGAAAAAAAGAAGTGTTTTGTGAATGTTGTAACTGTTATCTGCTATGGCAGTTGTCTGTTATTTTACTGTTGCGTTGTTGGATGTTGTTTTTGAATGGTTTATGGAATAAGAATGTTTTGTTTTTGAGGAATTGTTAACTGTTTTAAACTATACGATCACATCTAAAGGAAAAAAAAAGAGAAAAGTAAAGATTTCTGAGGAATGCTGGTGGAGCTGTGGGGCCACTTGCATGCAGTCAGAAGTCACATTGTGAAGAGTGATTTATTCTGAGTCAGACTAGTGAAGAAGGCGACTCTGGTGCCGTGACAGGCGAGGAAGATTACATAAGTACTGAATATACATATTATATAGTAAACTTTTCAGTAGTGCCACATTTAAGTGCTTAAAATACTTTTTTTTTTGAATCTCCCACAAATTCTAGAATGTGTTTTTACAATCAGGTCAAATTGTAAAGCAATTAACTTTAACTCATAAAGTTAATTATCCTCACATATTTTTCCACATCAGTTTTTCTCTCCACTCAACTTTCCATCGGTATGTACAGAAGTGTTTAACTGTTAGAGGTTGGGAATAAATCGATCAGCTGGATAAAAATTGGCTCATTTAAGCCTTTTTATAAAATACTAGAACTGCGTAAATGATGCAAAAGTATTTCATTTTTTTTAAACGATAAAATAAATGTTTCATTGTCCAATATGCAATGGCGGCGTTCTTTTAGTGAACTCTTGAACATTTATAGCAAAGAATGCATCTGCAGCAAAAAAAATACATTTAATGTGAAAATTTCTGCACTTTCTGCTCAATTTAACACCAATAAAGTATATTGTTTGTATTAATCAATTCATAATTGAATAGCAAAATGTGCTTAATATTTTTTTTATTCATTTATTTTTCTATAGAATTTGAACCAGTTGAAGCTAACGTGATATTTGAGGAGTTCTGGATAGAATAGATTTACAAACATGTTTTTAATGATCTTAAGTGTAAAATGTTTTTATTTTTATACAGTTTTGGCTTAATTACTGCATTGAATGTGTTGTTCTTTCAGTAATTGGTAATTTTTCAGGCTATATTCTGCAGTTTAACGATTAATCATGTACTAAATTAGTTGATTATGTTCAAAAGTGATTAATTAACCCTGCATAATAAATCAGCTTTTAGAGAAGATGCAGTGATGAGCTGACCTCTGTGCGTTTTTCTCTCCAGGGGGTCAGTAGGAGGTCAGCGGCGGCAGCAGGGATGAGGATCCAGCTGAAGGGTACCGGCCACGCCGCCACCCTGCTGGCCGAGCTCAACCGCTGCCGGCTGACGCGTCAGTACTGCGACGTGTTCCTGCAGGTTGGCAGCCGAACGTTTGCGGCGCACCGCGCGGTGCTGGCCTGCGCCGGCACGTACTTTCACAACCTGTTCGGCCGGGCGCCGACCACGACGTCGCCAGCGTTTTTGCTGGAGTTTGTCTCGCCGGCCAACTTCGAGAAGGTCCTGACTTTCGTCTATACGGGGGAGATCCTGATCGACCTCATCGACGTCGGCGTGCTGTACGAGCTGGCGGAGAGGCTCGGTGTCGGAGAGCTGGTTCGGGCGTGCCACGCCACCTTTCCGGACTTGCAGGTTTCTGCTAAAGCGGGTCGAGACGGAGCGCTGCCGCTGGACTCGGGGTTGGGTGGCGGCGGCGCGACCTCTGATCCATCGTTGTGCTCCTCCGCAGCGTCCTGCTCTTCCCTCTCCTCATCGGTCGGTCAGTCTGCGGCGCCGACACCCGCCGCAGCTCCTTCGCCTCTTTTCCAGAGGTAGGTAGAGCACACAAAAATTGTATTTGAGTAAAAAATATCCATGCAGGAAATTACTCGAGTAAAAAATATTCGGTAAGAAGTCGACAGAAGTGCTGAGTAACTGATCAAATTATCAATAATGTAATGTTTAAAAATTCCGTCATCAGACAGAGCAAAATATAAAGTTCAGTGGAAATTCTGGTATTTTAACAATGAAAATGACAGTAATTCATGTAAGTAACAAAAAAAAACAATAAAATGAGGTAAAATATGTATTTTTTCTAAATCGGTTTCTTTCAAAATAAAACCGATGGAACTTTTAACAGAAACTGCAGGTGCGTTTTTGTGTCTGGTGAATTTTTGGTCAGAACATGTTTGGTTTTCATTCAGTGGGAAGAAAATCCATAAATTTTACTCATGTAAGAATAGAAATACTTCATAATAAATTCACTCAAGTAAATGTAAAAAGTACAATGCAGTAAAAATACTCAGAAAATTAAATTTTTTCCAAAAAATACAAAAAAGTTACTCATGTAAATGTAACTGAGTAAATGTAACTAGCTACTGCCCCTCTCTGCTCTCTTTCTACCAAGAACCGGCAGGTTAGAAACCCAGGAAGCCGCTCTGACTCTGGACCTGAAGGCCGAAGACTTCCAGTCCCACCTGGGTTACGGACAGATGCCGAGCCGCCCGGCGCTCCAGCTCAAAACCGAGCAGAGCTGCGACGACTGCGTGACGCGATGCAACCCTGCGCCCTCTGACCTCTGCTCCCTCCCGGACTCCTCCGCTCAGCTCGGACCCGAAGCGCCCACCTCCTCCTCTGGGGAGCCTCCAGCCGGCCTGCAGGGGGCGCCGGTGACGAGCAAACAGGGAGACTGCGTGCTGATGTTTGAGGAGGTTGAAGCGAGGGAGGGTAAAGGTGAGATGGAGGAAGAGGAGTGGCGACAGCTGGCTGGAGGAATAATCGAGCTGAGCGACGACGAGACCTACATGGAGGAGGAAGATGAGGAGGATGATCTGGTGTGTGTGGAGAACGGCGCAAGAGACGAAGGGAGCAGGAGCGGCCTGGTAAACACGGTTTGTTGCTTAGCAGCAGATTAACATCACATTTATTATTATTCTGTCAATTAATCGGATTAAAAGAGGTTTTAAAAAAACAGGGAAGTTTTGAGATTAATCTGACAATTTCTAGAAATTTCTTGGAGATAAAATTTGTTAGAAAAATGTCTACTAATGATATCAATTTCAGAAGCTGTCTAGAAATAACAGAAATTTCTAGGTTTGAAAATAAAACAAAACAGGGAAGTTTAAAAGCAAAAAAATGCTTTTGGAAAGCTTGAGTTCGACTTTTGGAAATTTTGTCAAGTTAAAAAGTTTAAAAATTGAAACTTTTGACAGTCAGAAATAAAAAAAAAATTCTATAAAATTTCAGAATCTACAAATTTCAAAAGTCTGCTTGGCGTAAATTTACTTTTTCTTTTTTTTTTTTCTATCTACAATGACCCTAATGCACCGTCAAAATTTTGTAACTTAAAGTCAATTTAAAGTTCCCTTTGAGGGTCAAAGGTCAACAGAACAGAAGCAACTGCTAGTTTTTTGATGTGTTTTTGTCCTGCAGGTGAGCAGAAACCAGCTGTCGTGTAAAGCCTGCTCGGCGCCGCTCCCTGCAGATCCCGTCGCGGTGAAGCGACACGCCGAGGCTCACCTGACGGAGCTGGGCCTCTGCCGGCTGTGCGGCGCCTCGTTCCCGGACCGGGCCGCCGCCGTGGCCCACTCCCTCTCCCACGTCAGCGTTCAGCTCTTCTCCTGCGAAATGTGTCGGCAGGAGTTCTGCAGCCAGAGCAAACTGCTGCGCCACCACCACCAGACGGCCGCTACCTACAGCATCCCGCAGGGGGCGCTGATGAGCAGCGGACAGGGCTCAGAGCTGAAGTGTGCGGTGTGCACCAAAACCCTCAGCAAGGACTTCCAGGTAAATGTTACAGGTCGACATGTGAATATATATAAGACAAAATTTAATGGGTTTTGTTGGAGTTTTTGTGGAAAAATAAAATAAAGTGATAAATAATTGAGAAAAATGTTCGTAGAAGTATATTGTGTTTTTATTTTTTATTTTTTTCAACATGTGGATACATGCAGAGTATTTATTAAAAGGAATTTCTTTCTTAAGAATAAGGGAAAAAAAACATAATCTAAATAAGATTTTTTTTTAATTAAAGTTATGAAATTAACTTTAAAATTAATTTCATAAATTAATTTTCGTGTACAATGGCTGCTGGAAAAGACAAGTGTTTTGTTGTTGACTTGCCATTCTGAAACCACTTGCTGCATTCTTGTTGGTTGTGCAGGAGGCTCCACTTCTGCTCTTCAATTTGCAGCCATTTTAATGTGCGAGTGTAAACATTGAGTTGGGGGCAGAAGAATTTGGATGTAAAGTGACAAGCTGCCATGAAATAGCTCATTCTGACTAAAATCTCTTCCTCTAAGAATGATTTGTGCAAAAAAAGAAAATGTAATCATGTTTTATGTTGCTCATAGACCATCGTAACCTGTTCAAGGAACCATAATGGGTCACCTTTGAGGCTTTATGGTTATTTTTGTGTTTCTGTTCCTCCTCAGACGCTCAGAGACCACCTGCTGAGCCACGTGTGTCTGCAGACCCTGACCTGTGGGGTCTGCCACCTGCCTCAGCTCTCTGTCTGCTCCCTGCTGTGGCACGCCCTCGCCCACCTCTCCCTGCCCGTCTTCACCTGTCCTCACTGCGCCCGCTGCTTCGTAGAGCGCCCCCCGCTGGACAGACACATGGCAGCTCACGCCGACGAGGCGGCCGCTAAGGAGAAGCAGCATCTGGCGCACAAAGCAGAGGAGATGCACTGCTTCCTGTGCCCACAGACGTTCGTCTCCTCCTCTGCCTTCCAGCTCCACCTCGCGATGCACACCTCAGAGTCCCTGAACGACGGTGGCGGCTGCCTCGGCAAGCGGAAAGCCGACCACTCCCTGGACTGTCCCCCATCGTCCTCTTCCTCGTCTCCACGGGACGTTGGTGGCCTCTCGAAGATCAACGTGGGTCTGGGGATGGCGCTCGGCTTCCCGTCCGCGGCGGGGCAGGACAGTACCGCCGCGGGCGTCCGCGGGAAGTGGTACCGCTGTCGCTACTGCGGCAAACGCTTCGCCCACTCGGGGGAGTTCACCTACCACCTGCGGATCCACACCGGGGAGAAGCCGTACCAGTGCAAGGTGTGCCTGCGGTTCTTCAGGGGCCGATCCACCATGATCTGCCACCTGAAGACGCACGCCGGCGCCCTGATGTACCGCTGCACCGTCTGCGGACTCTACTTCTCCACCCTCAAGCTGGTGTCGTCGCACATGGAGCTACACAAAGGCCACCTGCCGGCCGACTTCAACATCGAGCAGACCTTCATGTACAACGACCACTCCAAGGAGCCGCTGCTACCCGCCGCCGACGCCTGATACGCCGACACCAAGAACAGAAGATTTTAGATTAATCTCAGAAATTATCTGGGAAAACATAGAGATTTCTGAGATTGAAAAGTCAAAAATGTAATAGAAAAAAAATTACAAATTTTGATAATAACTTTTAATTATGTTGAAAAATTATAGAATTTTTTATGTTTGAAAGTCGAAAATGTTTGAGATTAAGCTCAAAATGTTCTTGAAAAATCCGAACATTTTTGAGTTTGAAAAGTCAAAAATTTACTATGAAAAATTTTAAAAATAGGATTTCTGAGTTTTTAGTGGAAATTTATTAAATTCTTTTATTGCTGTTTTTTAATTTATAATGGCTCGTCGGCTTCTGTATTTTATCCTTTCACCCATTATTCAATTAGTTTGTCCAGCCATTAGTCGATTCATTCGTTTGTCTGTTTAATCATTTGTTTGCTCATCTGTTAGTTTACTTATCCATCAGTATATGAATTTATCCCTTTTTTTATCCACCCATGTCTCTGTTAATCCGTTTGTTCAGCTGTTCATCACTTATCTATAATGGTCGGAAGGTGTAAGCGACAAAATTAACTGCAATAGAAAAACAAATTCAAACAAAAACCGTTGCAGCGGAAGAAAAAATGCCACAAAAGGCGAAACAAAAACTAAAACTACAAATTGCCACAAAACAGAAATGCTCTAGACCACTAGGGGGCGTCAACCACCAAATCAGACTCAGTAAAGATTTTATGATTTAAATTGGATGTCCAGAAGAAATTCTAAGGAAAAAAATGTGCATTTTACTTTATATTAATTTTTCTTTATTTTTTCATACACGCAGTCTTTTACCCTAAAATAGAACGGCCACATATTTACTTAATGTTGCAAACTCTAAACTCCCCCTAGTGGCTGGGATGATTTCTGTTTTGTGCAGCGAGTTTGCAACGTTTTAAACCTGCTGCTGTTGTTGCCATTTGCAGCATTTTTCTTTTGCATTTTTTGTGTTTGTGTGTTTTACAGTTTGCATCATTCATCTAATAATTTTGCAAATATCTGATAAATTCATAATTTTTTTTTTTTGTTTTGTTTGTTTTTTCTTTTTTTTCCCCCAAATATATATTTAAAAATGTCCAAATCTGTTCTGGGAACTCTGGCAGGGATTTTGACTCATAGTGAGAATTTTCAGCAAGTACAATTTTTCAGCAATTAAACAGTAATTAGTCCAACTACTTAAAAATTACATTTTGAATTTTTTTTGTCCAAAATAAAAACACTTTCACAGCAAAATTAGGAAACTGTCAGAAAGCATAAGCTATAATGAAACACTTTTGGCATTACGTGGAGGTTCCGTTGTGGTAGTTTGGATGTGGTTTTGTACTTCTGTGTTTGTTTGTGGAAGAAAGAACAGTCAAGTTGCACTTTTAGGATCTGGTTGAAGTGAAAAGCCAACAGAACCAACTGGAATATCTCCTTTCTCATGTGCCTGTTGGAGAATTAAATATGTTTTTATGTGTGTGACGTTGGTGAACAGGTGACCTTATCGAAGGCCAATCGGGTTCAAACTGAAGCTTGTTGTCTTTATCAAAATTAATCTTTCTAAAAGTTGGGTTTTTATTGTCAGTGAGTGATATTTACACTGTTATTGTGGCTTGTCATTGTAGCATCCAGAACTAATGGGTTTCTAATTTTTTGTTAATGTCCTAAAGTTTAATTTTTTAAACTTCAGAGTAAAAGTCAGAGTTTATTTCTTATATATTTTTCTGACTTTGCAGAAAGGAATCCGTTTAGAACGAGGAAGCTGCTCATACTGTAACCGTTAACACATTTATGTGAGAAACGCGTCTTAACTCATATTTATAGATATTTATTGTTTTTATGCCTTTATACTTTTCCATATCACTTTGTTTTAAAAATTAATAAATTGATGCCTCTAGGAATATTGTTTCCTATGATTTATCGCCATAAAACCGATCTGTCATCAAATTTCTGCTGATGAACTTGTGGAAAAATGCTGCTCAAAGTACGTCTATTCTGACCTTTGACCTGTTTAGAGCCTGGTCCTTTCCTGCTATTGTGCCAACCGTGAACTGATGCTCCTCTTCCCCCTTCTCTTTCCTGCTTTCTTATCTTCTAAACTGTTGAAACATTCCAGAAATTGAAGTTAATGTTATAGAGATCAGTTGAATGGCTCGTGAAAATAAACACTAAGCTTCCTAACATGTTGCTCAGCATCTTTGATCTCTCCAATAACGTTGAATAAAGAGCAAAGTTTTGCTTCCAGGCGCATATTGTACACCTCAAATCTTCTTTATTTTTCTGTAAACATTCGTGTCCGATGAAAATAACAGCTAAATAAATTTTCAAACCAAAGAAAAATGCTAGTTTTAAAGGGTAATTTCATACTTTTCATACCTAAAATTAGCCTGATTACAATACAACTTGGAAATATTTGCTTCTTGGCTAAATGCTAACATCGAGTATGGTACTTGATGTTAGTATAGCTTGTGCTGTTACCATACAAGTGTTAGGAAATTAGCATTTCACATAAAGAGACCATATTGCTGTTACCAAAGTGGATATTTAGGTAAATGAACTAGGCTGCTAAAGTTAGCATTTTAACTGATAACACAAAAGCTACTTTAGTTTTAGCCTTGATAGTTAAGGTTATCCAAAATTTAATGTCCAGTACACATGTGCTATATTTTGTCTAACTATAAAACATACATTTCATTTAGCAAGGTGGAAGAAGCTAATTCAGTTTAGCTAACATGCTACTGTTATTATATGCTAACTTTTTGGTATTTTTGAGAGTATAATAGTTGCAATTGGAGTAAAGGAAAGAGCTACCTACTCAATTCAATAAAAAAAAAATACTTTTATTAATTCTAAAGGCAAACTCATATCTTCCAAGTGTGGAAGTCAGCAGAAAAGGACGAAAAAGTAATTTGAGTCTTGTCTTATTCTCAATGTCTTCCAACCAAAGCCAAAAGTAGAATAAAGGACAACACAATCGCCACACAAGCGTCTTTAAGAGTCGTTGTGGATGGTTATTCTGTGGACAGGAAGGATTTCAGTCTTGGAATGAATGTGAAAAACACTGACATGACATCAGCGCAGTACCGACAATATTCCGCAGCAACATGTCCTAAAGCCAAGCAGAGACGCTGAAGTAGGGGATATAATCGATGGAAGAGACATTTTGAACTTCTTCCTTCGCTCTGCGTCCATGTAGCCTCATTTGAAACTCCTGCAAGGTTAAAAAAAAAAAAAGGGTACTTAAAATAACCTTATTGCCATGGTTACGCATCATAACTTAAGTTAAGTAATGATGCGGACATTAGCAAAAGCTAATTATCTAACTTCGTAGAATTTCTGAAAGCAAAGTTGAAGTTTGCTACTGATGGCTAACATGCTAAGAGAGCATGTTAGCTGTAACTACCGCTAATGTTATCTAATATGAGTTCTATCCTGTTCTAATATATGTTTAAATCATTTACTAGCAAACATAGTAAAATGCTAGAGTTCCTAGTTAAGAAGTAAAAATGCTAGTAACGTTCAAAACGAGGCAAAACTAGCAAACAACAACGGATTAGTTTAGTTTTCAAATACTTTCCAAAGTAAAAGCGTCACCAATTCAAATGTAGTCTTAGATCCAAAGTATTATTTTTTTTTAAAAAAAACTAAGCAAATTATTAAGAATCTGTTAAAATTTAATTAATTCACTTCAAAATAAAAGGTTTGTTTACTGCGAAACCACGTTTAACATCATCTAAATGTTGAAGAAGTAATTTTGCTGGCTTTTCAAATTAAGGTTAATGGAACCTTTTCACAACAAAGGTGAATTATATGTTCCAAATTTCGGAGTCTTAAGGCATGAATATTAAAATGTCATTTGCAGTTTTTCTAGTACATTGTTGATGTTGATTACAGATTTTCCAATTTAAACAGAGACAGTTGATGTTTAAAGTGTTTTTTTATTCCATACACACAGATCATTACCACATCAGAAATGTTAAATAAGCATATAGTGATGTATGCCATGATTTTATCTGCAAATAAACAGCTGTATTTTTTTTTTTAAGTTTAGAATCTCATAAGGGCCTGCAAGTGTCTGACTCTGCAGATGATTTGTTTACATACATTCCTGGTGCGGCACTATTCTTCCTCTTGTGTTGGAAGATTACAGACATTGGCTCAAGGTCCTGTGGGAGCTGAGCAGCTTTGAAGGAAAAACAAATATTTCCTGCCCTGCTCTACTTAAAACTGATGACATTCATGCACAGATAATAAGCAGGTTGTGGGATATGAGAGGAAGTTGTGTCCATTAGTTGCCTCTGCTATAAGCCAATGTCCAGATTTTGCTGAAATAACCCAAAATGTCTGATTGCTGATGATCTTTTCCTTATGATCCGACGTCAGACTGGCTGGTGCTCGCGTTACTCATCTTTCTCTGCCTCCCTGGGTCTTCTTTGCCCCCATTGGGAGTGTTGGGCTTTGGCCCCACTTCCACCTCTTCCGCCGTTTCCTCCTTGGGGATGTAGCTTATGACGGTGTTGATCAGGTTGCGGCGAAAGCTCTTGCTCAGGAAGTTGTAGAGGAACGGATTGGCGACGCAGTGGAAAAGCGAGAGACCCTGCACCACAATGAAGGAGAAGTAGAGGACCTCCACCACGTTGCAGCTGAACATGAAGGGGTCGAGATCGTCAATGATCATCAGCAACATGACCAGGTGGTAGGGCAACCAGCAGGTGACGAATACCAGCGAGTACACGTGGACCAGCCAGACGTCCCGCCGGCCCTCCACGTCCGGGGCGGTCCTGACCGCCCGGGCTATTAAGACGTTGCAGGTGATGATGATGGCCGCCGGGCCGAGGAACTGGAAGATCGTACAGAGGAAGGCGACGGAGACGAACCACTCGGTGAAGTTGTGTTCAGGCAGCATGTAGCAACCCGGCTCATCCCACTCTAGGATATCCACATGGACGTTCTCCAACAGGGCCAAAAGCAGCGACAGCAGCCACAGACCTGCGCAGATGAGCCACCGCTGGCGGCCGACGACAGGGAGCAGGGTGGGCAGCGATGGTCTGGTCAGCGCCAGGTAGCGCTCCAAGGTCATCAAGGCCAGGAAGAAGGAGCTGCTGTAGAAGTTGACCACGTAGATGAGGTTGGTGACCTTGCAGAGGAAGCTGCCCCACAGCCAAACCTTGTCTAGGGTCACCTCCATCATGAAGAACGGCTGGATGACGATCACCATCAGGTCCGACAGGCTCACGTTGATGATGCAGAAGAGGACGCCGCTGGCGGAGTGGCGGCGCCGCCAGTTGACCCAAACGACCAGCAGGTTCTCCAGCAGGCCCACCATGAAGATGAACAGGTAGATGAGGAAGAGGGCAATGCGCCTGTAGTTGGCGTCCAGCTCGATGGTGCACTCATAGATGAACCACGGCGTGCCGTTCAGGAAGCCTAGCGAGTGGTTGTGGTCGAAGGTCATGGTCTGAAGGGAGGGCAGAGGAGAAATGCTTCATATCTGGACTCAGTTTTGGTTTAATCAGAGTTAATCTGATTAAATGTTTCAGACGTTATGCAACCGCAGGAGCTGGAGGGGCGGCGGGCGTGCCGAGCAAAATGTTAGGAAAACTGCAGCAGGTTTAACAATGACCACGCACTGTAAAAACACAAAACATCACCAAGTATTTTGGTCCAGTTTCTGCTGCCAATACCTTTGTTTTAAAAAAGGCAAATCTAACTCACAAGTAACTTTTAAGCAAGATATATGAGCTTGTTTTAAGTCAACAATTCCTTAATACTGATAAAAAGTACGAGTTCCATAGGTAGATAATTTCACTAATGGTTTCCATTTCATTAGTGAAATAATCAGCCAATGGAACTAGTACTTTTTAAATTAATCTAAAAGATTAAATAAATATTTAAATTAATTTCTTAAATAAGAAAATGAACATACAATACTTTAGTAAATTTGAACCAGATGAAGCTAAAACTCTTAAATGCAAAATGTGTAAATAAATATATTGTTCTTTCAGCTGATGGCCTTTTGTTGAGTATTTATACTCTAATTAACAATTCATTACTAAATTATTTGACAATTACTTTAATAATAGATTAATCACAATTAATCAACTACATTTGCACTAAAAACTAGACAGAAATACTTGGTAATGTTTTGTGTTTTTGTAGTGTAACAACATAAATAAATACGTCTCTCATTCCTGTGGCATTCAGCAAATAGAATAGCTCTTTCCTGCTTTTCTAAATCGTCAGCTGATTTTGTACATTTCAACAACTGAACAGTTTAAAGTAATGCTAACTTAATGCGGTGTAGCAGGTTTCCTGCAGTTGAAACTTGCAAACTCAATGTTTTCAGCAGTTTTCAGTTTACAGAAGTTTTACAATTAAAATGCAACTCTTTGTAGTTTTTTTTCTAGTAAATCTGTCTGTAATTTAACGTTCCTGAAGCTTCAAACATCTCAAAAAGTCTGTTCAATCCTTCAGCTGAACATGGAAAGAGTGTTGACCCCAAAACTGACTGTTTATTTAAACAGAAACTGGAATCCAAAAATGTGTCTTCATGGAACAAATTGGTAGTTTAAAGAAAGTTTTAAAAAGCTCAGGCATGTAAAAGGCAAACATGTGGAAGACATTCAAAACGTTAAGTAGGGATTGAAATCTATCCCTAAAAACTAAATTCACACTATAAAGCATGGTAGTGGCAGCGTCATGTTTTTGAGATTCTTTACTTCAGCAGGTAAGACGAACATGGAGAAAAACAAGAAGTAATCCTGGCATCGCATACAGTCAGAGCTGGTTTAGGTCACAGCAGAATGGCCTAGTCAAAGTAAAGGCTGATCACGAATGTTCTCACAATGAGCTTGACATATAAAAAAAAAACATATCTAAATGTGCAAACATTTAGATATGTTTGCAGCAAAAATGGAATCTTCAGAGTGTTTGTTCAAGATATCGATTGCAAGAGCAAGCCACACTTTTCAGATTTTAATCATTTTCTTTTGGTTTTATCACGTAAAATCCAAAATAAAATCCATTCCCTGGAAATGGATAACAGATGTGACCTTTTACACTGCAAAAACTAAATATTACCAAGTATTTTTGGTTTCTCATGCAAATATCTTAGTGCATTTGAAATGATACAAAGTAACTTTTCTGTAAGAAATAGTCGCTCGTTTTAAGTAAATATTTCCTTGATGTTGAAAAATAAAGTTCAAGTCCCACTGGGAGATTATTTCACTTATAATACAACATTCTTTCCGTGCGTAAGTGGAATAATTTAAACTTTTGACCTAAAACACGCTGCTATGTCTTGCTGAAAAGTCAGTTGTAAGTCAGTCCACTTGAAATAAAGCAAAACTACAATATTTACACTAGAAATTAGACGAAAATACTTGGTAAGATTTAATTTTTTGCAGTGAACAGCTGACAACCAAACTTGCACTGCAAAAACACAAAATCTTACCAAGTTTTTAGTGCAAATATCTTAGTACACTTGAAATATGTTAAAACTAACTTACAGTGCATTTTTAGTAAGAAATATGAGTCTGTTTTAAGTAAATAATTCCTTATTATTGATGAAAAAGCACTGGTTCCACTGGGAGATTATTTCAGTTATAAAATGGGGAAAAATGTCTTATTAGAAATAAAATAATCTGGTGGAAATATTACTTTTTAATCAATATTAAAGAGTTATTGACTTAAAACAAACTCCTATAAAAAAATCCAGTGTTATGGTCAGATTTTGAGCATTTTAAAGAACATAACAAAACATTTTTATCCGATTGAAACATTTCCAAGCATAAAACTTCATCCTACCTTTCTGCGGAAGCAGGTTTTCTGGATTCAAACTTGTTCTTTCTTTTTCCTTCAGCAGGTTTTATTTTTCCTCCCTGTCTGGAGTCGACACCTTCCAGCTCTGATGCTTCGGACAATCCGAGGGATCAAGCAGACGGGAGTCTCTGCCCTCCCACTTCCCATGAACACGCTGTCAAGAAAACCCGAGATCATCCCACTTCCCCATGCTGGAGATTTTAGTTGAACAGTAACATTAAATATCTTTAAAATTAATCGCACAAATGACATTAAGACCCAACAGTAGACTTAGACTTCAATAAAAATCAATCTGGTTGTGTGTGCTGTTTTTGTCTCTTGCAAACTTTGCTTTAATTCTACTTTATTTTTCTATCTAATCATCAGAAATCATAGTCAGTCAGAGAGAGAGAGTCATGAAACAGGAACAGCTTCCTGGAAGTTTCCAGCTTGCAGATTTATAATAGTTGAGACTATTCCTTATTTCAAAGCATAAAAGTTTTAAAGAATGAAATCTAAACATTTTGAGTAACTGAATAAGATTCAAAGTAAAATACTTATGTTAATATTTGTTTACTTGTGACAATACTTACACTTATGGAAAACTTACAAGTAACTGTAACTTTGGTATTGAATAATTAGAATAATGGATTATTCTTGGTTTCTTTTCAGAAAACTAATAACTCAGATAATGATTATAATAAGAGTAACTAATAAGTCATGGTTATAATATTATAAATGAATGCTGATTCAAAGAGAAACTAAAAAGGTTATAAATGTGATTTTGACATTTAACTGGAAATGGTGTAAAATGTGTAACTGCAATTAAAGATCAACGTTGTTGTGTTGGAGGTAGATGGTAGGTGAAAGGTTAGGGGGAAAAGAGGAGCTGACAGGAGAGCAGAGACGACCAAGGCCTGATTTGGAAACAGATTGTTGGAAAACTTAAACTTTTCAAAAGAAAAGGTTGTGCAGGCAACCGTTGAGCAACCCAGGGACATTGGCACAGACATCATGTCTCTAAGACAGTGATGGGTATGAGGTCATCTGTCTAAGCAGCGTTAGCCAATGCAAATGCACCAAAAGGGTGGATAAACCCTATAAAAGGTGAGTGCAAAACAGGAACCATTGGTTGGATCCTCCGGGCAGCTTCGAGTCAAGATGGAGATGGACAAAGAACTCTGCAGCTGAAGAAGAGCTGGGGCCACAGAGCCGAAGACTGTCCTGCACATGGAGACCAACCCGTCAGCCCCGCAACATGTGGCTTCAAATTGCACTTCTCTCATTAGCCGGGTTCAGACCCCAAAGGCAAAGAAGAAGAAGTGGTGCTTTCCTTCCGAGAGGGCAGCTCGTCTACATCTCAACGGACTAGGAAGATCGTAAGACAAGGTGAAGAGGGCTTCAGAGCCGCAAAACAAGAAGCTGAGGACGGCTACACATATGAGGACGTCACCGTAAGACCTGAGGCCTGCCGCTCTGAGTCAGTACTCTTCCTGCCAAGACCTGTGTGACCTCACCATCCAAGTAGAGACAAAAAATGCCAAACTCCGTCCGTCTCTCTCAAAGGTTCCCCTTTTTAGTTCTCAGTGTCAGCATTAGGGAAAGACAGGCCAGATGATTGATTTTACTTATCTGATTATTTCTGCTACTGAATTAAGATGAACTGACCCTTGCAAAATCGCTTTACTAATAAAATATTTAGCATAAAGAAAATCTAGAAGATGTTGTGGACATTCAATTAATGAGTCACCTTAAAGTTCTTTGATGGTTGTAAAATAGCTGTGATGTCGATTCTGGGGAGTAAAAGGTGGAATGTTTGATAGGATGCTTTTAGCCCAAAACTATAAACACCCTTGGGACTCGCCAGAGTCACTAAAACCAACCTGGTTCAGTAACAAGAGCACATTGTAATAAAGAGAAGGAGCGGCCGTTAACAGGTGAGCCTTGTGAAACTAGTTGGCTGCAGGCGGCTCAGTCTGGCTAATTCACAGGGGGAAGACGGGTGGGACACCTGAATGAGGGTCGTTAGAAACCAGGCGTGTCTTTCTCGTCCCCAGCTTAAACAGAGTTTACCGCAGTTCTGGACAGAGTAAATCCCAGCAGATTTAGGAAACTCAATTCACCCGTTAGACGGAGAGCTGGTAGCGCATTTCCCCTCTCAGAAGA
>CAEGAE010062240.1:0-10000 GCA_903067095.1 Girardinus metallicus | reverse complement strand
GAGGCGCAGCTGCACGACTCGCAGCGCACCTGCGCTCAGCTCCGGACTCAGGTGAGATGCCTCTGCTTCCCGTCCTCTGATTGGCCGTCGTGTCGGGGCTGGGCGTGGTGCCCCAGCCTGACGGCCAATCGGAAGCGTCCAGGTGTCGCGGCTCACCTGTGTGTTTCTCTTACCTGTCCGGCTGCAGCTGCACCTCTGTGGCCTCTTATCCACGGCTGTCAGCAACGCAAAGAGCCGATTGGACCGCGGGCTGTCCAAGGTTGGCCCCGCCCCCTGTGATGTCACAGCCCCGCCCCCCAGGCTCCTGAGCTCCCAGATGAACTCAAAATGCTCAGATTAAACATCCAGGATTTATAATCCAGAGCAAAAACCTCAAAATAACTTATTAATAAGTTATTCCAGTAGTCAGCCAGTGAAATTAAAGGTCAAACTGGTTTAATGGGGAGCTCTGGAATCTGGATTAGCCAAGCAGCTTCCCAGTCGATCACCCAGTGGCCAAGTTTATGGTTAGATTAAATATTTGTGTGGGATTAAGATCTACATGTATTGTATAGGTAACAGTTAGCCTAGCGTGGTTAGCCTAGCTTAGCTCAGTGGCTTTAACCAAAGGAAACTGGTCGTCTTCCTGTTTTGTGACAGTAGTTTGTGTTTGGATCAGTTCTTCAGACGTTTTAATGAAAATCTGTGTTTTAATCTGTTGGTTAAACATGTCGGCCATGTTTTATTCTCGGATCAGTTTAGCGACGCTGAAGGTGATGGAACGTTCACTGAACTCCGATTTAGAACCGCACAGCATTCTGGGAAATGTAGGCAGAGGAAAGGCTTGAGCTAAGCTATCGTCAGTTAACCCATTCACTTTGGTTACCTAGCAACAACCTGCCGAGTAACTTGCAGCAGTTTCACGTTCGGCCACCGAACCTCATCTGACGGCTGAAAACTAAAAAGCGAACGGGCCGGTTCAAACGGGAACGATGTGATCTGACGGCGCCGCCTGTTCCCCCAGATCCACGTCTACGAGGGGGAGATGCAGCGAGCGCAGGGCCAGCTGGAGGCCGACATGCAGAGCCTGGAGGAGGAGAAGAACCGCCTGATCGAGGAGGCCTTCGTCCGCGCCGAGAGCGAGATGAAGGCCGTCCACGAGAACCTGGCAGGTGAGACCCGACGCAGGCTGGACTGACGGGATGATGAAGGTGATGGTGATGATGACGATGTGTCCAGGTGTGCGTCTGAACCTGCTGAGCCTGCAGCCGGCCCTGCGAACTTTGACCTCTGACTATAACTGCCTGAAGAAGCAGGTCCAGGATTTTCCCTCCATGCTGGAGAAAGCAATCAGCGAGGCCAAGCAGGAGGTGAGGCCCGGTTCCGCCCCGGCCCGGTTCCGCCCCGGCCCGGTTCCGCCCGGCCCGGTTGACCCGCTGTGTGTCTGCAGATCTGCCAGGTGATCAGCGACGTCAGCAGCACCAACCAGGATCTGCTCAGGAAGTACAAGAGGGAGATGAACCTGAGGAAGAAATGCCACAACGAGCTGGTCCGCCTCAAAGGTCCGACCCGCAGCAGAACCTCCCGGCTCGGTTCTGGTTGCTGCTTTCTATGGCAGGCCCATTTAACATGAAATCTGTGCCCCAGGTAACATCCGGGTGTTCTGCCGGGTCCGACCCGTCAGCCAGGAGGAACTGGACTCGGCCGACGCCGGAACGGCGCTGAGCTTCGACTCGGACGACGACGCCGTCATCTACCTGTCCTCCAGGGGAAAGGTCATGACCTTTGAACTGGACAAGGTCTTCCCGCCGCAGGCCTCGCAGGAGGAGGTGAGCGGCTCCAGAACCGGGCCTCCTGGCTCCTACTGGTTCTGGTCGCCTGACCCGGCGTCTCACCTGTGTCCTGTTCTCTGATTGGTCCTCCAGGTGTTCCAGGAAGTGCAAGCTCTGGTCACTTCCTGTATCGACGGCTTCAACGTCTGCATCTTCGCGTACGGACAGACGGGATCTGGAAAGACCTACACCATGGAGGTAGGGGGCGGAGCCTCGCCTGGCCTCACCTGGCGCAGGTCTGCCTCTCACCGGTAAGCCCCGCCCCTCTGTTTCTGCAGGGTGTGACCTCTGACCCCGGCATCAACCAGCGCGCGCTGCGCCTGCTGTTCGCCGAAGTGACGGCGAAAACTCTGGACTGGGAATATCGGATCGTGGTCAGCCTGGTGGAGATTTACAACGAGACGCTGCGGTGAGGACCGGACCGGGTCTGGTTCTGATCGGGGTTCTAATAGTTCTGGGTTTTAGTAATAGTCTGTTAGTTTAGTATCGTTTGGTTGTTGCCTCCAGGAGGATTCTGGGAGTGAAGAAATGAGGGATATTAATTCCACAGTTATTATATTATAGTTACTTAATAAACAACTGTAAGAATCCCAGGTTCTGGACCGGGTTCAGGTTCTGCTGCCCTGCGCTGCGCCTGCAGGCTCTGACGCTCTGGTTTCCTGCAGCGACCTGCTCAGGCAGAATCCCACAGACAAACTGGACATCAAGCTGAACCCGGACGGCAGCGGACAGCTCTACGTCCCCGGACTGACGGAGATCGCTGTCCAGAGCCCCGAGGACATCAACAGGGTAACCGCTTCCTGTCTGTCCTTTCAGAGTAAAACACCCAGACATCAGAGCAGCGGTTCTGGTTCTGACGGCCTAGTCCCTGTCCCCAGGTGTTTGAGCTGGGCCAGGTGAACCGGGCCACTGCGTGCACCAACCTGAACGAACACAGCTCGCGCTCCCACGCGCTGCTCATCATCACAGTGTCTGGGTTCAACAGCACGACCGGAACCAGAACACAAGGTCAGGCCGGTTCTGCTTTCTGACCGCTAGCGGTCCGGATCCGTCTGTCGGTCCTACGGAAGGCCAGAAAGGCCACAATTCTCTCCGTGAACAAACATTATGATCCTGCAAGTTCTTTAGCTCTGCCCTCTGCTGCTGTTGGCCAATCAGATTAGAGTTAGTGTAACCAATCAGAGACGAGGAAGACTGCATCAGTAAGACCGTTGTATGGAAAGCAGTTTCAGTCAAAAAATTAAGTGCTATTAAATGAAATACGAACGAATATTTAAGGGTAACTTTTACATTCTTAAATACTTCTTGAGGTTTTAGTTTATTTTGAAGGAAGTGGCTCTCCATGCTTTTATTTGTTGGCGTTCGTTCTGATCTTTAGGCGTTAAAATGATTCTGTGTTTTCCATCGTTCTGGTTCAGGGAAGCTGAACCTGGTGGACCTGGCCGGGTCAGAGCGGATCGGGAAGTCCGGAGCGGAGGGCAGCCGGCTCCGGGAAGCGCAGTGCATCAACAAGTCTCTGTCGGCGCTGGGTGATGTCATCAGCGCGCTGCGCAGCCGACACGCCCACGTCCCCTTCAGAAACTCGAGGCTCACCTACCTGCTGCAGGACTCTCTGAGCGGAGACAGCAAGACCCTGATGATGGTCCAGGTGAGACCAGAGACCAGAACCCGGCCGCCGCAGTCCCAACCCGCTTCTCACCGCCGCTGTTCCTGCAGGTGTCTCCGTTGCCTGGCAACGTGAGTGAGTCGGTGTGTTCGCTGAAGTTCGCTCAGCGCGTTCGCAGCGTGGAGCTCAACTCTGCCGCTTCGTCCAAGAGACACGAGAACTCGTCCGCGTCGTCCTCGCCCACGCACGACAGCCTAGAGGTACGCGCCACACACCAGGCTCCGCCCCCTCACGCACAGCAGAACCAGTGGAAGCTACTTGTGCTAATGCTAAAGCACAAATCATTACCACTGGATCTGCTAAAGCCTTAATCACTCATCATTAGTGGAACAAACTTCAATCTCTAGCATGTTAGCATTAGTGGAATTAATGCTAATAATTAATGCTACAGTATTAGCAGAACACAAGCATCAACATTGGTTCTGCTAATACTAATGCACTCATGGTTAGCATTAGCTTTGGCCACAGTGGGGCTTCTGTCAGAACATTTCATCTTCAGCTATTTTTTTTCGTCTAAAAGCAAAACGTCGACACAAACTTCATCATAAACTCTCTGGTTCTCCAGCTGGACTCTCCGCCCGTCACGCCGGCGCCCCTCCCCATCTCCCGGGCCAGCAGCGCCGGCTCCACGCTGTCCTCGGCCTCCAGGACGCCCAGCGGATCCCGCAGGCGCTCCCAGTCGCAGCTGGCTGCAGGTGCGCAGTCCTCTGTTGACCTTTGACCTCCTCCTTCATGTTTAAAATGACCTTCATCCTGGATTTTCAGATTGAATAAAGTTCACTTAAAGAGGCTTTTATTTTGTAGAGTAACTAAACAGGAAGTCAGGTTTTCATCCTTTTACAGACTGTTTCCTGTCAGCTGTTTCTGAGCTTAATTTATTTTCATCCAACTGTAATAAATGCACCAGCAGCCTGCTGTGGGCGGCCTGCAGTGCATTGTGGGTATTGCAGTGCATTGTGGGAACTGAGCTGTGCCTCCTGGCTGCAGGTCGGAGCGGACCCAGAGACGGAGCGCCTCCGCTGTCCGTCTGCCCCTCTTCCTCTGTGTCCTCATTCTGTGCTCTGATTGGTTGGTTTCCAGACAGACCGGTAGACAGAGCCGGCCCGTTGCTAGGAGACGGCGGGCAGGTAGGTGGGGGTCGGCATGGCGCCCTGTGTTGTCTCCACCCCCCGCAGCTTGTGTGTGTGCCTGTCAGGCCTTGCGCAGGGCGAACTGAGCCCACGCTGCTGCTGGCGAGATGCATGCTGGGAATGTTTCCGCTTCCTCTGCGCTGCAGCCAGTCTGATGGAAACATCCCATAATCTGACTCCATCCTGAGATAATCTGGAATAAATCTGGACATCCGGTCCGATAGTTTACTGTAACATTAGGAGCTGCTGGCGCGGAGGATGCTGGGAGGGGATCTGATGGCGCCCCCTGCTGGCTGGGAGGAAGAGCCGCAGCTGAAGGTTCTCCTTCCTGCTGCGGGTCGGGTCGTGATCCGGACTGGACGCGTTTCTTTAGATCAGAACCAGATTCTGACCCGGTTTCTGTTTGCAGGACGACTGAAGCTGAACGCCTGAGAGACGCGGGACGTCCAGCGAGACACCCAGGATTTGGACCGAACCCGGCCGTCACCAGAACCGACAGTACTTCTGTTAGTGGAGCAGACTTCACCGAACCGGGCCAGAACTGCTGCTGGACTGTGAAGACTTCTGACGTGGTGTAGCAGACTCTTCCTCCTGAACTGAACGAACTGAACTGTTCCTCTCTGGAGAACTGAATCCTCAGAACTCCTTCTGTTGTTTTTGCACTTTACTCTGAGGTGGTTTCCAGCAGCAGCGCCCCCCGCAGGCCGCTGCCTGAACCGTTTTTATTTAGTTGAACTTTGATCTGTAAATGTTCTGATCTGATTGGACCTCATTTGGGTTTGGACTGTGGAGCGGTTCTGCTCCAGAGCCGGCCGGGATCCAGTCCATCTGTCTGCTGATTGTTTTCTAAATGTTTTTATTAAACTTCCTGAATCGTTCTGATCGTTTGGTTGGAGATGCAGATTAACCTGCTAAATGTTTTCCTACAAGAAAAACTAAATTTCAGAAGACAGAAAAAACTCAGGAGAAACTTATTTATTTATGCAAAATAAAACTAAACTGTCCAGGTCAGCCGGTTCCTGGGACAGACGGACAGCTGGACGCTGCCAGCTGCAGCTTTTCGTCAGAATATTTATAAAAACAAACTTTGAATTATGATAAACAACCTGAAAGAATCAGATTCTCAATCTGGGATTATAGTTTATGAAGTTATAATCCAGATTAATCTTAACAGTTGCACAGCTTCCAGTGTTTTCCTTTCACAGCTCTATCGGCCAATCAGACGATCCGGTCGGTTCCTGCGGTCCAATCACGGAGCAGCTTTGTGCATAAGGAGCCAATCAGCTGGCAGCATCCTGCAACTTCTTAGCTCATTGAGCCGTCGGGTCAAAGGTTCCGATCTGCTGTCGGGCCTGACGGATCCGGGCCAAACGGGTCGCTAAGCAGAACCACGATGCTGCTTCATGAACAGTTCTGATCCGGTTCAATTCAAAGGTTCTTCTGAAGTTCTGGAAATGATTTAATTTGAAAAAGTTTGAACCGGAGCAATAAAACAAACTGAACAGACCCGGTTCTGGAGCTTTATCCAACATTGAAACAGGAAAACATTGTTGGTTCCGTCCAAAGCGGTTCTGGTCTGGTCCAGAGCGGGTCACAGCGGCTCGTCCAGCGGCGCCATCAGCAGCTGCAGCTCCTTGAAGGCGCTGCCATGGCGACCGGCCTGACCGGCCCGGTTCTTCACCACGTTGCTCAGGTTCTTCAGGTAGCGGCAGCATTCCTGGCACTTCTGGTGCCTGCAGACAGAGGTCAGAGGTCAGCGGTGGACCGCGGTCCTCCGCCGCCCCCTGCTGGTGACTCACCGTTCCTCCCTGGTGATGTCCACCCCCACCGCCGGCGACGCCCTGAGCGTATCGCAGATCAGAGTCCAGAAATGTTTCATGATGAGCTTCAGCGACGTGGAGCCGGTCTGCATGTAGCTGCAAACAGAACCAGGGTCAGGTTCTGGTTCTGACCCAGACCCACCAGCTGGTTCTGGTTCTGGTTGGGTCTCACCTCTCGTATCTGCTCTGCAGCAGCTTGTCGATCTGAGGGAGAATCGTGGTGCAGAGGTCCAGTTTCCACAAGGAGCTGAAACAGAACCACAAGCTGCTGGTTCCGACCCAAACGCTCCCAGGAAGGATGGAGCGCACACACTCCACATAAGAGCAGACGCTGTATTTGGGTCAGGGGTCAGATTTAGGACTAAGGTGTGAATTGAGTTTTGGTTAGAGTTGAGGAGAGGCTGCAGAAATGAAAGGAAGTCAATGGAAAGTCCCCACAAAGACAGACGCGCATGTGTGTGTCCCTGTGTGTGTGTCTCTGTGTACCAGGTTTGTATATACTTATGGGGACCTATTTCTGTCTGCAATGTGGGGTTATGGGGACCGTTGCTCCTTGTGGGGACATTTTCTTGGTCCCCATGAGGGAAATTGTTGTTTTTGGGTTAGTGATTAGGTCTGTGATGGTTAGGGTTAGGGTAAAGGTTAAGGTAAGGGTTAGGCTGTAGAAAATAATGGAAGTCAATGAGAAGTCCCCACAAGTGGTGAAAACACGACTGCGTGTGTTAGTGTGTGTGTTAGTGAGTGTGTGTTGGTGAGTGTGTGTTTTGGTGAGTGTGTGTGGGTGTGTTGGCGTGTGTTAGTGTGTGTGTTAGTGAGTGTGTGTTGGTGAGTGTGTGTTTTGGTGAGTGTGTGTTGGTGTGTTTGGGTGTGTTAGTGTGTGTGTTAGTGAGTGTGTGTGCGGTCGCTCAGCTGGGATGCATCCTGAGCTCGGTTTCATGGCTGCATGCCAGGCTGCTGGGATGGAGTGTGTGTGTTCAGTGTGTGTGTTCAGTGTGTGTGTTCAGTGTGTGTGTGTGTGTTTGACCTTGGGCTGTACAACCAGTTAACACTCAGTGTGTCATACATGTACACCCCTCCAGTGTGTGTGTGTGTGTGTGTGTGTGTTCCTGCTCTTTTGTTGAGCTTTGTTTCAGCCCCCCCTCCCCCCTCCCCCCTTTGGCTCCTCGGAGGAGGAAGAGGAGGAGGAGGAAGAGTAAAAGTTGAGCTCTGGGCTCCCCCAGCTCTCCGTCCCACCCGCCCAGCACTCAGCATCTGCTCAGAGGATGAATAAATGAAGCGCTCCTCCCCCCTGACTGACAGAGGCCCGTCTTAATTGTGGCTGAAAGCCGGCTTTTCTCCCCGCTAATTAGCAGATTGCGGCGCTAAATGATTCAGAAAGCCGGGGCTGCCGCGGCCGCCGCTCATCATCTCTTATTCAGGCAGCGAGCGGCGCGTTGTGAGAACAGCAGCGCCCGAGGTAAATTAATTTACTCCAATTAGCAGCCGCTGTCAGCACGCATCACCGTCCCGCTTCTTTAAAAAGTAATGCTCTGGTTTTGTCCCGCGGTTCGGTTACATCTGATGTTCGCTGGAGGGGAACGGAGCAAACATGGAGCCCAGGAAGTCGCCCAGCGGGAGGAAGAGGAGGAGGAGGCTCTTCATCCTCAGTTCAGGTACAATTCAGAGATAAATATGAACTTTTCTTTGCTCGTCTTGGACACGACGCGTCTGCACAGACCATCTGGGGGTCAAAGTTCAGTAAATAACATAGCAGTGCAGTTTAAGCACTTGGCATGCTGAGGTGAGCAGATTTGCAACCAAAGCAGCAGATTAAAGCATGAAGTTCATATTCACCGCGTTGGGTTTTAGCTGGATTTAACTGACCAGCAGGAAGAACCGGAAAGAACCAGGAAGGATGGCTTCATGCTCAAAGAATTCGGATCGGAACCGTCAGAACCTTTGGGCCGCAGCGTTCATTTTATCCTGATCGTCTCACAAACATTGATTGAACAATGAACTTTTCCACGTGTCGCCATTTTGAACCTTTGAGTTCAAAGGACAGAAAATGTAACTTTGAGTTTGGACCGGGCCTTTACCAGAACCGTGGAATAAAATCTGGATTAGCAATGAGCGTTCGCCACCTGAACTTCCATTTATTTAAATGTATTATTGATGCTCAGCTGCAGTAGTTCAGCTTGTCAGGACCAAACAGTGCAGAAAGCAGCTGTTGAGTTAAAAAGTGGGTTTTATTTACCGCAGAGGATGAGCAACGACGGGCGCGGCGATGAAAGAGGTCAGCGCAGCGACATGCTAAACTCACAGACAGACTGACCTCACCTGAAATGACACAGAAGGGCATTTAAACACTAGCCTAGCTAAATCATGTTGACACAATAGGGGAAAACAAAATGGCTGCCACATGACAAGTACCACAAACAATAGAAATAAATCCCAAAACCCCCCAGCATGAAGCGTGTGGTTCAGCAGGACTTCAGGAACCTCGGGGCCAAACAAACACCTTGCAGTGTTAATCTGTGTGCGCTCCATAAAAACACTGTAAGCTGTCAGAAAATAATGTAATAAGGAAGTTTTAAATAACTACAAAGCAAACTAAAGTGAAATCAACTCATGATGATCCTGTGTGGCTCATCAACAGGTTACTTCATCTGGTATCAGAGGACATATTGGTTTCAGGGTTTCCCCAGTAAACCTGCTGGGCGGCGGCGCCGAGGCGTCCGCCGTGGTTTTGTATTAAAAGATATTCAGTTGACAGGAAATGTAGAAATATTACTGGGTAATTATATGTTATGGGAAAACATCTCCAATGAAATGATATTTAGACCCACAACTAGTCTGAAAAACAACAAATCAAAACATAAAATGAAAATGAAAATCAATTATTTTCACTTCTGTTTAATCCAAATCCAGTCGGCGGCTCCTTCAGGGCTTCAGGGCCATAAATGCTGATATTTTATCACTGATACATAAATGGAACATTTATGTAATGCTGCTACATTTGATTTAATGGTTTCAGCATAAATTTAAAGATTTTAAATTGTTTAACATTTAAATATAAGATTTTAACTGTGACAGACTGGCGACCTGTCCAGGTGACCCCGCCTCCAGGTGACCCCGCCCCCAGGTGACCCCGCCTCCAGGTGACCCCGCCTCCAGGTGACCCCGCCTCCAGGTGACCCCGCCTCTCGCCTGAAACATTAGCTGGAGCGGCAGCAGAACCTCCTGACCCACTAGGGACCAGGGTGTGCAGAACATGCATGGATGGAAGTAAGATTTTAAGGAGCTGGTTGGTTTCCTTTGTAAAAGTTCAAAGAACAATCTTCATAGTTAGATTGTTTTGTTACCATAGCAACAACCTGATGCTGTGAGTCGAATCTTTGAGTCTGAGCTGTTTGTTCACTAATGAATAAACTGGATTATAACTGGTTGTTCTCATGCTGGCCAGTTAATCTGCTCCCCCTCCCAGATTAAATCCAACCAGAAGCTGTTAGCGCTGCTGATGCGTTAGCAGCTAGAGGGGCCCTCAGTCAGACTCGGCCCCAGGCCTCATGCAGCCTGGGACCGGCCCTGCAGGAC
>CAEGAE010062234.1:0-12043 GCA_903067095.1 Girardinus metallicus | reverse complement strand
TATATATATATATATATAAAATCTGAAAAGTGTGACGGGCATATACATTCAGACATCCGTAGTCTTTCTTTTATCGACATGTGAACCATAACCAGCTTTCCTGTCCCTGCAAAAGAATAGCATGTGTCACCATGGTGATGGTGTGTTAAGGATGACGGCTGGTTTAGTTGTTTTGCAACACATTTTTTCCCCCACTTACAAGTCAAATTTAAGTTTCATATGAGCTGAATTTGGATGCTCAAGTTGCTTTTTTTTTTTGCTTTTTTTAGCAACAACAGAAAAAAAGAACAACAAGAGGAATGACTCCCCTTTTACAAGACATCAAGCAGAATTTTGTTCAGTATGAGTGAAGTTTGAGAGACTTAGACATTATGCAAAAACACACAGTACGGATTTGTCCAGGAAAGCTCAGAATCACTGAGCCAGGAGTACTTTCTATGATAAAGAAAAAAACAAAGCGAGTGCACAAGACCCTGCTTGCAGCTGGCACTAACATGTTCTCTGTGTGATCAAAAATAAAAAGCATTGCAGGTGGTTTTCCTGAGGTCACCTCTTACAGAAAGCCAAGGACACTTGCATTAACGGATCCTAATGTGGCGGATAGAAGACTCAGATGTAGAAAACGTTTGATGTTATTTCTGATAACAGATCTTCTAAAATTAGGTCATTGCAATGAACAGTGAATAACGTTTGATACTATTAATTTGACAAATACCATAAGGCCAGATGTAGAAGGAGCATGTGGCCATTTAATGCTTCTGTGGAAATGAAGAAACTAAGTAAAAAGCTGATGACTGATCTCTCGGCTAACAATTCATCCTTTATAAAAACAGCATTCAGCAGCGTGGTTGCACCTTGTGCTGATTTTGACTTAAAACTGATGTTACTTTCTTCTGGCTATCCTCTCTGGTGAATTGGTGTAGGATAAAACTAAACCGAAGAGCATTAAAATACATCAGCAACGATCTCGAAGAGAAAATGCTGCTGGCCATCAGCCTGGGAAGGATTATTATGAGCCCTTGGAATTTTTTTTATTTTCAGAAGCCTAAAACATTCAAGGTAGATTTCACTCTTTCCCTGGAGTGGATGTCCCAGCGCGATCACATCGAGGTCAGAGCATGCAATACGAAGAGAAATTGCAAAATACCCAAGAGCAACATTTCAGACTCTACAGAACTCAGTTAGCATGTTAAATGTTAAAGTTCATAACAGTTCAGTTGGAAACATACTTAGTAAGTATGGCTTGTTTGGAATCCATGCCAGGAGAAAGCCTCTCTTTTCTCTCTCTCCAAACAAAGCAGCAGGACATTTATTTGAAGAGAAAAAAGATACAAAACAATATTAATGAGATGGATGTACTGAAATTGTAGGAGTTTAGCTATGACGCACAGAGTACACGCCGTTTACTGTAAAATTTCAAACATGCAAAACAGAGATGTACATGGTAGAATATACGATACGAGATAAGATTTTACAAAGTGTATTTTAAAGAATCTGTAGTGAGAGAAGACTGATTAGATGCAGATTGAACCAGTCTGTATTCTGTGTGTGTTTTATTCTTGTCTCAATCTCTGGAGGTTCTAATGTGTGTTTTTACTAAAACAAGTTTTGAAAATCTCAATCTGTGTTTTAAAAAATTTCTGCTTGAGAATCAGTCATTTCAAATTTGACCAAGGCGTTTTAGATTTTCACCATGAAATGATGAAAGGCAATCCAGATTCCTTCAAACAGTAAAATAAACTTTACTGTTTAATTTACTTATGGTAAACTTCTATTTGTTAACTTTAACATAATCCTCTACCTGGTGCGTACAGTATTAAAAAAATGTTGTTTATCATACTTAAAAACCATTTATGCTTCATAAGTTAACACAGTGAACCCCCGCCTATTCACGGATTCAAAATTATTTGCGTAAAATCAAAACAAAATGCTGCTTGGAAAGCTGACATGCTGTGGCGTACTGTATTTTGACACATTATTGTCTGGTGTTTGCAAAGAAGCCAATCCTGGAGTGCAGTTCCATTTTCCTGGGTGCTGATTGGCTGAAGAGCAGAGGGGTACATTTGATTTTATAGTAGAGCCGAGACGGTTTCCACTGTGTGTATCCATGGCTATTTGATTTTTGAGCTACCTAAAAGTTAGTTATAAGCATTTTCAGAGGGAGTTTCAAGTATTCGTGGGCAAATTATCTCTTTTCTTTTTTCAAAGTATGAGTTTCATACATCTCAAGTTTAAAAATACCTTTAACCATATAGGGTTTATCCTTATTAGCTTACATTTACTTCACCATTCAGCTCATAAAGGATTAGACAGACTTCACTTTGTCACGTCTCCGGGCCCTGAATGCAAACATGTGGTGGATGGATGAAGATCTTGTTTTAAAGGACAAGACCTATAATCATCGCCTTAAATGGAAATGTTAGTTAGCATATTGCGGTAGGAATCTATTTGACTCATGACCTTGTTCATGCAAAAACGCAGCGCACTGAGAGCAAACAGGCTGAAAAAGAAAACCTTAAAGCTACTGAAATAACTCAAAGTTTAGAGAGAGTTCTAGGAGAACATGTATACTTGGGTTTTTTTTCAGTGATGAATAATTTTAGTGTTGTGGTTGTCCTTTGGCGTTTATTGGTTTCAGTTCAGCAACAGAACATATTCAGCTGTTTCCAGCAACGCCTCTGTAACTGTTAATCTTGCGGTGGCACAAAAAAAACCCTAAACTTTCTGCAAAATTCATTACTTTTATTTACGCTTTACATTTTTGCGGCGTGGGTAGGTTAGGATTGGGACTTGAGTGATGGACATTAAAAGTTTGCACACCAAGAAGGACATGGTGTTGTCTGACCTGCACGGCCTCTTCCTGGTGGCTCCGCTGTTTTTCTTTTTGTGACTGTTTCTTTTAGCTGCATGCACAATATCCTACCTGACTTTTACACCTCAAAAAACAAACATTCAATATTGTGGCACAAATTTCATTTCACCGTAATTCTTCTGTTTGTGGGTCTTGTTGTTCCCCTTATGCATTTTTTATGAAGTCCAATTGGAGTGCAGCAGGAAGGTGAATTTTTCAGCAGTTCAGCCGTGAACAAAATGAAAGGGAAATAAAGAGGTTTAAAAACTGAAGAAAACTCCTGTAAGGTTTTTTTTTTTTACTTCCACCACATTTTCATCCCTATGATCTCTCAAATATAATTGATGGTTCAGGTGTCATGAAATGAAAGCCTTTTGAACAAACGCAGCCCTGCGTATGACACAGACATACCTACACTTAATAATCAACCACAAACTGCAGCCTGGTCATTTGTTGCTCGTTTGTTCACAGGATACAACCATGTTTGATGTGTGTGTATGTGGGGGTGAACAGTTGTGTGGCAATGTCAGTGCTGGTGCCCGCATTGCCTACATACACGCTACACACACACACACACACACACGCCCACCCACCCCCGCGCACACACACACACACACAGCCTGAGCCAATGCTAATCTGTAAATAGATAGCTGTGATCTCTCTGCAGAATGAAATCCTCTTCGTCTTTACTTCTTTTCTTACGTCTGCCTCACCTTCCTCTGTAACTCTGCTGTTTGTGAGGTTGGACGAATGAGCAACAGCCTCAGAATCTTTTTTATATATTTTTTTCCTTCTGCGCTGACTCTTGTCTTTCAGTTTCTCTGGTGCCCACTCTAAGATTTATTTTGTGGCTTGTCTTGTTTCTTCCTCATACTTCAGTGTTTCAGAAATTCCTGTTGGCAGCAAGAATGTGCAAGTTGACTCTGCAGCCGTGGAGCACATGTGAGGTTTACATGACGTGGAGGAATTTTTCATGTCCAAGAAATGGTGCATATCTGGGTATTATACTGAGTAAACAGCTGTGTTAAATGTGTGGGAAGACAATCTGAGTCTTTTAAAGCCACTGGAACAAAAGGCTGATACACAACGAACGAACGAACGATGTTACAATTTCATCTTGTCACAAATGTTAGTTTGCATCGAGGTTTGAAATGCAGTGTCTGAAAAATAAAACAAGATTTTTAGCTGATTGTTTTAGTTTCCAGCTCCATTAAGCTGTCTAAACACTCCTCGCAGAATGCACTTTTTGACTTTAGCATCCTGTCAGTGCTGACATGTGGTAGGCAGTGAAAAAAGCCAACATAAACAAATTGTGCCTCATAGGCAGGTGCCTGTTCTACAATATCTTACTTATCACTCATTTTGATGGGCTGTCTCGCTTGTAAAGGTTCTTAGCTTGAGGCTATATGAACAGGTTGAACATTGGGGAAAGACAAATATGAATTTTTATGTAAACTCACTTAGGAGCTCAGATAAATAATGTATCAAAGCATCTTTTGTCATTAGACATAAACTAAAATGTTCAAATCCTAAAAAAATTTTTTTCTTCAAAACTAGCCTCTGAACAAAGGTTTTTAATTGATAATATTTGGAAAATTAGCACTTGTCTTAGCAGAGTCAGTTATAGGTCTTAATCAACAAGATTTCATTAAAGACTTCAGGAGGATATTTTGACATTCACATCCTGAGCAACTTGTCTTTAAAGTCAAGCAATCATAGCACATTATGTTTGTCCATATTATTTGGACATGACTCCTTCCCTGAAGGGTGGAACCAGAAAACACTGCTGACATTCAACCTGCTACAGTACCTGGCAAATTTATTCCGGGTACCAATGCACCAATCTGATATAATGGTTCTGATATTGAAAAAAAAACTCTAGATTGTTGACAATGTCCCTAATCCCTAATGGTAGATCTATTCAGCATAGTTCTATGCTTTGTGCTCTGAACAACGTCGTGCTTTATTATATATTTTACATTATATTTAGAATCCCTAATTACATTTTCTGAAACATTTGAAAGAAGTTTTGCTGCAGTTTATTTTTACATGTTTGCCCAAAACACTCAGCCTATTATTTTTTTGTCATTTTCAGTTTTTTTATTATTTAATTTACATTGCTTTTTTTTATATTCCTAGTTGCACTGATTGAACAAATTAAAGTTCTGTTGACCAAGCTTGTGAGACTATTGGTGTATTTAAGTGTGCTGTGCCGGTGCATAGTTATCAAATAAATTTCTAATTAAGTACATTTATGTCTGTGTTTAAATAAAAAAAAAGAAGAAACATTTGAAGTCAGTTCAACACTGTTCTTTTTGTACTGAATTGGTTTCAGTTGATACTTAATCTTAGCTAGAAGTATTGGAAGTGAAAAAAGTGGATCAGTGCATTCCCACTCATTACAAACACAAACATCAGAGTACTTACAATGTTTCACATGATACCTTACTGAGTCCTCTCTGTGAAAAAATTCAAAGTGCGTTAAAACATTTTCAAGGCTTTAATGCCAGTAATGTTTGAGGTTGTTGGAAAAAATCTGCTGCAGATACTAAAAACTTGAATCCATCACAGTGAAAAGTGACTTTTTTTAATGACATGCTGGTGAACAGACTATTGTGGAAGATCAAAAGATTAAATCTATTATAATGATAGAAGAAACTTTGAGAAAAACCCACACCTTCACACCTTCACCTCACCTCCTCTTTCTTTCCTCTCACATCTTCATCTGCTTCGTTCTTTCACATTTTTTTCCCGCAAAGAAATGGGCACAAAATGGGAGACAGACATGCTTAGATTGTCTGAATCTCAGTAATTTCTTGGATTTAACTGAGGCCAGGTTGGAAAGAGTCCAGCAAAACTCTTAAAATGCTGGCAGAAGATAAAGCACACAAGGGACATTTGTCTCAAAAACTCTGTGGTTTATCTTTCAGGTCTTTTGTTAACCGCGATCGTCCCCAGCATATGAGATTTTAATTTCATTTGGGTCTTTTATCCATTATTCGTGTGTAAGTGAATCAAACTGTGCTACAACAGAGCTCTCTCCTTAGACGAAAAGTCACCATTCCAGGTTTCAAGAACATTCATTTATACTTTTATCAGAAAAACTAAATGCAATTTACTTCCAATCGGGATCACAACAACAAAGCTTGCAGGATATGATGTAGCTGACTGACAGTTAGTGTTTTGGGTTAATACTGATGAGGCGAGCTGCTGTAGGAATTAAACAGAAGTATTACGATTATTTTTGTGTTTCCAGCACAATTTAAATAGCTGATTTATATTTGCAAACAAGCAAAATTTTCTTTGAATCCTTCCCAAAAAACAATTGGGTTTTCAATAAAAAATAATTTTACAAGAAAAAAAGCAAAAGAAAAAAAACAGAACTTACAGAGAGACAAAAAATAGAAAACACTGTAAACTTTTATTTATTTGCTTAATCTATTGGGGAAGTGCGGGTATTGGTGTCTACTTCCTGAGGTGGTGTACACCATGTTGTCAGACAAACAACCAATCACAAACACACTCTCACACTTATGGGTAATTTAGAATTGCCAATTTATCCTAACGTATGTTTATTTGAGGTGGGAGGAAGTCAAAGCACAGCCCAGAAAGCCTTGAATCTGCTCCACACAGACGAGCTTCAGCTGGAACTGAAACCCAGGATCTTCTCTTCATGGCAACAGGGCCAACAACAGTGCGACTCATGCTGCAGGTCAGGAGCTGCACAGAATGCATTAACCGATGCATCGGAACATGAATCCCTTCAGCTGTGCCTTCCTGGATCTCCATCTACAAAATAACGCCACTCTGTGTGCAGGAATGACACACTGAAGAAATAATGCAAGGTACAGAGTGTTTCTGAGGAAGGTGAGTCAACCTGAGTCAGATAACAGAAGGCTCTGATTTAAATTTAAGGTGTAGAATATCAAAGGTTCTGTAGAAACTAAATAGTGGATTGAAAAAGTCTTCATATCCCTTGAAGTTGTTCAGATTGTCTCAGAAAAGCTGCCAAACTTACAGGTATTGTATTGCAAGTTTATGTGATGAACCAGTTAGAGGGTGTTAGGCATTTTTCCACCACACATAGCATTTTAAATGTGGGCCAGAAAATTCAATTTTGCTCTCATCCAACCAGAGAATTGTCCTCTACATTGTGCTCAGCACGGCTTTTGGCAAACTGAAAAAGGCTTTTAGACCAAATATTTTTCCTGCTGCTCCTTCTTGAAGGCCAGTTTTGTGAAGAGCACCACTGAATGCTCTTGTCAACAGATTGTCACATCTTAGTTGCTTAACTCTGGAGCTCCCCTAAACTGGGACCTGTCTTAGCAGGTCCCAGTTTAGCATCCTAGCTTTTAATGGATCCATCTAATCAAATTCTAATAAAACACATTGATTGGTTGCTACATGTGTCAAACATTTGGAAAAACCCAAGGAGGATGAATATTTTGTAAACCACGATTTTTGGTGGCGTCTTCCATGGTGTGTATCTGTTGTCATAAAAATCTCATACATTAAAAGATTACAGCAGACCCAACTTGTGACATTTAATAATTTCATGTTATACAACTATGTACACACTAATCTAATAAACATAGATATTCCTTATATATTTATGAAGCATAATATTTTTGGCTGTCAGTTTGAAAGCATTATTTTTGCTCCTACAATTCACTATTTTTTACTTCAGAAAACATTGATAATGAACACATCCATCATTTGTAACCATGGAGAATAATCTACCAGCATTTCAAGGCTTTGTCTTCCAAAGCAACTATGCAACTTTCCATCCTACTCACTTGTATTCTAAGGGGGAAAACAAATAATGCATTGGATTGTGGCCACTGAGGGTTCTGCCTTCCAAGGCTCATCAGTCTGTCCTATTATTCAAGCAGCTGTAGTAATCTTGTGCTTTAAGTCCACCTTTGTTTACAGTTTTGAGTTCCTGCCAGGGAGGAACAACACACAGCATCTGTAACTCTGTAGAAGTTTAATAAAATGTGTTTTCAGTTTCTGTACCCAAAGCTAATATTTGCAATGCATCTTATATAGAAACTTGAAAACAATATCCGAAAATCAAATCTTAGTCAACAGAATTATGCACCTGGAACCAGTCAGCAAAATATTTTCATACCTGTGCGTTTTGTTGACTACTTTCTCCTTTTATCTTACCCTTCAAACTTTGTTAATATTTATGTCACAAAGTTCTTTGGAAAGATCAGCTTGACAAGTGTGTTTATGAAAAAAATAAGGTCGTAAATTAAACTGTCTGCCCCCAATGTCTCCAGAATAGTTTAGCAAAGTCTTTTTAAGAAGTGTCAAAGCTGAAAAGATAAGACTTTAAAAGAAATAAATCTTAGACTGGCAGCAGCAACAGATGCCCAAGGGTCAAATAGATAACTCTGTGTAAGTTAAGAAAACTGTTTGGCTCTGTTTGGGGCACAGTTTCATTCCAGTTTCATCACAAATCATGGAAGAAGATGCAACACTTAGACATACCTCCTTTCCCCCCAATATGACCACGTTCAGTATTTTGATTTCTACAAAAACCCCCAACAGACAGCTAAAATTTATTCTATGCTTTTAAAGCCTTAATGTATTCTTGTATGAACCCCAAAAAATTAATACAAAACACTTTTATTATTAAAGTTTATACATAAGTACAGCAATAGTTCAAGTCATGTTATGAAACTTTGTTCATTACCTGACTACTTGGAGTCACAGAGAAGTGGAATTCAGTTCCCAGACATTCAGTTGATCATTAAAAATGGATAAAAAAATACAAAGAGTTAGCAACGTCATGGCAAAAGTGATGGTTCTGGCCTCGCCGCAGCTGAAAACTGCCAATTCCACAGCTTTGATCCAAACACATGTGAACTATTCAAACTAGCAGAGCATCAAAAGCAACACACACTTTAAAGCTATGACAGGATTATATTTGTGAAATGAAAGTTTTTCAATAAATCCATATGAGCTGCGTAGACTTTTCACAAAGTATAAGAGTGTACTTAAACTTTTGACCATTCTTTCAGAAGCACATTTGTAAGGTCAAACACTGATGTTGGACGAGAAGGTCTGGCTTGTAGTCTAAATCATTGTGTGTTCTTTTGGGTTGAAGTCAGGACTTAATGCAGCCAAGTTAACTTCATCCACAGGAAGCTCATTCATTCACATGTTCTTGGACCTTGCTTTGTGCTTTGCTGTGCGATTATGTTAGAGAAGGAAGAGGTCGCTGCCAAACTGTTCCTGAAATTAAACTGAAGCATTCGGAGTTCTTTTAATGGGAACCAACTGACCCCGTATAAACCTCCACCATCATTCCCTACACACCAAACACTACTGTTAAGTCAACCCAGTGCTGATCTCCTTGTATCCACTAAGTGTAGACTCATCCACTGGATTTGTAGAGAGGCATGAAACAGAGGACTCATGTCTCGACTGCTGTAGAACTCACTGGAGCTTTACTTTTGCCAGCATACTGTGTATTAATAACAATGAAATCTTTTGTAATTTTTGTCACCTACTAATAGACTACACTTGATCATATCGTACAGTTTATTTAATTGACGCTAACGATGGGACACTTCACTCCAGCACCTCACAACAGAACTTCATTTCATATCCACAACTTTAGCAGAGATTTTCCTGGTGAACTATGTGACGTAAAGCTAAACCTGCATAACTAGCCAGAAAGATTATCTTAACAAAAAATAATACAGTGTTTAACTGAAAGCAACTTTTTCATTTTTATGCCCTATTATCTTTCACATTTATGAAATGCTAATACCATAAGCCATGAGCAGCAATGATTCAGTAGGTGAGGCTAATTTATTTGGCAGACAAATGAACTGAAACTGGACCCTCTCTCACTAGGTGTTGGCCTGACACTGGTAGGAACAAATCTCAAAACCGAACAACTCTGACAGCAGCCCAACGCTTGTGGTGAGTTGGAGAAAAATCTCATTATTGTTCATTTTCATGTATGCAAAAGATGCAAGTTCCTGTGCTAAGAATGAATTCACATCCTCTCACAGAGGGCAGCAAAAAGCTGGAGATGCAGGCGGTGTCGAATGAGAGCTGTTTTTCTTGTGTACACCATAACTACACTTTTTATCAAGATTACTCCTGAACTTTTCTGAGGGAGAAGTGAGTCATTTGCAGAGCTGTTTTGTAATGTGATGTTCATGAAGTTCAAAGATGTAAAAGTTCAATCAGACTTGCTGCTCCCATTTGGAGCCAAAAACGGAAGTTGTTGCAAAAGTAATTATTACAATGTGAAGTTTTTGCTATGCAAGGACTTAAGAACAACACAAATTGATGAGAAGTTTTATCTTATCCATCAAACACAGTGGCTCTCTCTCTCTCTCTCATTTTTTTTAACAAAAATAATTTAACAGCACTTTTAACCCCACATTATGATGACCTCATATCCTTGTCCATATACTGTAATTTTGGAAAAGACTGTGAGCATCAGCTAACAGATGTGTATGTGCTTTTCTCTGAATGTAAGTGGCATACAGATGAGCTGCAGATCCCTCATAAAGCAGAAATCAATAGGTCTCCGTCTGTATTCAGACTGCTGACAGACAGGTCTGCTTCAAAACAACCAAACATCACCTCCACTCCACATTCAGAGCACACAAATGCTCTTTTGACACCTGTGAAATACAGCGTAAAAGGAAGAGAACGATACGGAAGGGCTGTAGAGCAAGCCAGACAGTATGATAGTGAGCGATGAGTGTGATGGTGCAGAGGACAGGTCTATTCCCCTTGTACAATAAAACAGCACAAAACAAAGATGCATATGGCGTTGAAAGTGGACATTTTGACATCTGCAAAGACAAGAAGAGACCTTTCAAGAAGGAGCCAGCAGAACAGAAGACAACAAAAAACACCAACGCACACTTTCATTTGTGTTAGTGTGGGGCACAAGTCCAACCATAGCAAGTTCTAATGCTCACAAAGTAACAGGAAGGCGACGATCAAGTGATAGCATGGAGATTAGCATTAGCCGGTTACACAACACTTTTAGGAGCAGAGCTTTCATTGTTGCCGTCTCACCAGAAGGCTCTGTGAAGTTTTACTGATTAAAGGGAAAAGTGATGAGAAAGCTATTAAGAGTGCTGTTTTTAACAAACTGAATACCACATACCAGCCTTGGGCTCATTCTCCAGACACTCTTATATTTTTCTGCTTCTGCATCCTCCCAGTAGGGATTTGTTTTTCAGATTTGTACGTCTGCCCTGGTGTGACTTTTACCAATGAACTACTTGAGGACAGAATTAAAGTTTTACTTTTAAAATGGTACTGAAAGGCTGCAGATACCCGAGTATTTTGATCTGAGCTGTAATTGCCAGTATGCAGAATTTAATGCATTATAGATACAGATAGTGATTCTCTACTTGTGTGTTGTTTAGCTGTGGCATTAGTAGCAGTAGTTTGTGCTAAAAGGAGAAACCACAACCAAAAGGAAACACACCAGAAGCCAAAATTACATCCAGTCAGTTTTCGTCTATGAGAAACACTTAATGGCCTCCAGTAAAGAAGATCTATTCACTTTTTGCAAATTTATTTTTACTCATATTTGGTTTTCTACTGCTTTTAGAAACAGCCCAAGAGCTTAAAGAAAACACCTACTCATTTTCTGGCAATTAGTTAACATTTCTTGGCGTCTGGAAAACAAGTCATTTCAAAATCCTCCTGATTATTTGGTCACAATCAGCAGAAACTGTCCCTTTACAGTTACTTAGCAACCCCAAGTTCAGCCCCTACTGGAGGATCATGAGCACGTTTGTTCATCTGGATTTACTGCTGTATGCGCTGCTAGAGAAGTTGTCATCAACCTGTTCAAGTTGATGACAACTTGTTCAAGGAGGCACAATATGCCCCTTTAAAAATACAGACCTAGTCAATAAATTAGAATGTGTTCAGATGATGCCCGTTTGTCAAATTAAAAACTGAACTTTGAATAACAGCCTTTAAACAGGTATTAATCAATTTTTATTAAGTCCATATTTCTTTATTAAAGAAGTGTTTAATTGTCTGAATCAACATTCTAATTTTAAATATTACATTTTCATTGCACATAAGTGGAAAATCATGATTGTTAAAAGAAATAAAGGCTTCTTAAACATCCATCTGACTTAGTTATCAAGTGGTTGAAATAAATTAGCTTTTCAGAAATATTATACTTTA
>CAEGAE010062221.1:0-13864 GCA_903067095.1 Girardinus metallicus | reverse complement strand
TGGTTCTGCTGGTATAAACGGCTCATTGTGGAGAAACGTCCCGGGTCCAGGTTCGGTCCTTCGTTGTGTTCCTCTCCGGCTCTGCGCTCTCCTTTCTTTCATGTGGGAAATTATCCAGATTCGCCTCAATTTTTATCTTTATTTATTTTTTAGTTACAGCCGATAGTGACACAGTGTAGCATTATCTAAAATGACACCAGCCAAACGCAATATGATCACCAACCACTGGGATAAAGTCAGCCTTCCTGTTTGCTCTGTAGACTCCAGTTCAGAATGGACCTGATGACGTCATCAGCCCATTGGTGAAGAAATGGCGACCTCCATGGGCGAAAAATATAACGAAAGATGTACATTTATGAAGTCATTATGAGATCTGCCGTAGTACAAACAGAACTTTTTTAGGTAGTAGGAAAATTGCAACATATTTAGGCCAACATGTTAACTAATCCTGGATCCTTTTAATGCTGCTAATGATGGAATGTTACAAACGACACAGATGGAGCAGATCCAGAGACATTCAGCTCCTTTAAGGGCGACACCAAATGGAGCAAAGGTTGCACTGCGAGTTCTGCTTTTATCTCCTCATTCTGCTCGTCTCTAAGGTGTTTCACACATGAGCAGCACATAAATCAGGGGCTGATTATGTGTTTTGTCTGATTTGTTGCCGTCATGAAAGCAGATAAGACACAGAGACATTTATCCATAACGCTGTGCCTTCTGCATACTGCAGCATCAACATCTGACTGGTTTATTTGTTCAAACCAGCAGATGGAAACATGCATAATTCATGTTTTCTTTTTGGCAATATTTCAAAATTTGTCTTAAAATGTTGTTGTATGGCAACTGGATAAAAATGTGTTTAATGAGGGAAGTAGGTCCAGACCAGGGGAACCGGCAGCTGGTTCAGTTTGACAGTTACTCAGTTAATAACATGAATCATCCTGAAGCTCAGCAGGGGTCCTTCAGCAACATGTAGCCACACCAAACCACCTGGTTCAGACTATAACCTGGAGCCATCAGGCAGCTGATTTCCACCTGTTCCGCTCTGAGCACTGATTGGACGGTTGAACGCTCACCATACTGTGGGCGAGCCAGAGACTGCCACCTGCTGGAGCATCACAGCACTCACAACTGAGCCACAAATACTGATCTGACAGAGACCAGAGAGGAACAGCAGAGCAAACATCACCGGAGCCTCAGGAAGTAACCGTGACCTTCATTAACCTTCATGAAGCCGCAGCAGGCAGGTTACTGCAGCAGCCGCAGGACACAGTCACTACTGAGTCAGAGAGGAGGAGGAAACTGAAGGAACGAGTCACTTCCTGTCACTGCAAGGATGCATCACTGCTTCACTGAACTTACAGTCGCATCTGACTGAGTTTATTCTCATCGTCAGAAGCACCGAACTCCAACTAAAAAAATCTGAGTTAATCTCCATCAGCTACACTGTATACCGCCCCCTTGTGGTCACCTATCCAATATGCAGAAGCACCAAGTTGTAAACAATCATACAGTAAAGCAGTGTGTCCCAACCCTGGTCCTCCAGGCACACCATCCTACATGTTTTAGAGCTTTCCCTGCTTTAATGTGACCGATTCAACTGATTGCAGTTCAACAAACACCTGTTAATCAGTCATCGATTAAATCAGCTGGACTGAAGCCAGGAAATACTAAAACATGCAGGGCAAAGGGCCTGGAGGAGCAGGGTTGGGAAACACCGCATTAAAGTGTAGCTAACGCCGTGAAAGCAAAACTCCGCCCCACAATTAGCACCAAAACATACAGACAGCAGCCGTAGGGACTGGATTATACAGCCCATCTGCAAAAACAAACCTGATTTGGGGTTTAGTTTACTTCAGCATTTACTCGAGTAAAAAACAATAGTTAAAAAAGAGTATTCAAAAAATAATAATAGTATTTTTATTAAGTAGCTGACAACATTTGACTTAATATTTAAAAGTGACGACATCAGAGAGAATATAAAATATAACTAAGATCAACTCTGCTGACTTTTCTTCGCAGGATCCAGAACTGTTACAGCAGCGGCGCCTCGTTAAACTACAACTGAAGGAAAAGGAAAGTACGGTGAAGTAAAACTACTCCTAAAGGAAAGGTAACGGAGAAAAAGTAACAAGTTATTATCCACCTGTGCGCGGGACTGGTTTGATGACTGTAACAGCAGGTGTTTGCACCTTTACGGCCATTTTGGGGGAAATTACGGTTCACATTTATTGGTTGGTTCCAGCAAACAGGGTTATTACACTATAAACTGTGGGATGTTCCCGCTATTCATTTAGCTGCTTAATTATTCGAGCTTTTTTTCCTTCTCTGTTTGATTTTGTATTTAATTTACATTTTAACCGGGATTATTACCGTGGCGTTGGCCTTCAGAGAAGTTTCTAGAAACGCTTCGGATGCCCCGCCAACCACTCAGTAACCGCCTCCAACAAGCCAATGCGCTAATGATCCCTAACTAACCAGCAGCCTGGTTAACTAACCAGCTAATCTGCTACATGGTAATTTAAAACAAGAACTCACCGGCGGTAGAGAGCAGTCTGGGTAAAACAATCCGGTAAATTTGAGCTGTAACGGTTATTTGTTAACCTTTCAGCGACCGATGCTAACCAGTTTCCGGTAGTTTTCCTTCAGCTGCAACGGCTGCTTCTGAGGCGAACCACAGCGCCCCCTGTGGTCACTGTGCGGCATTACATCACTGGCGTCAACGATGACAGGCGCCACCACTTGATTTAATCTTTACACAACATTTGACATGAAAAGTCTTTATTATATCACGATTTTACATCAGAGATTTGAACTTTACATAAGTATTATTCAGTTGGTTTTATTTTATTGTTAGTTTCAGTTATTTTCAGAGGTTTGTTTAATCTCGTACATGAAGCAGTTGCGTGAATAAAAGCAAACTATCGCACTTCGCTCTGCTCCTTTAACCAGAACAGGAAGATCTGTCCTAAACGCCTCCATTTTCCTTCCACACAAACAGCAGCAATAAGGAGAACAACATCAGGTATTGGACCGGGGCGCTGATGTGGTGCGCTCCTGGTTCTGGTTCTGTCGGTCAGAAAGCTGGTGGTTCCGATCCAGTTTGCTGCTCCTGTTCCCTGAAACACGGATCTCATAATTTAAATAAAACCGTCGCTCACTTTCAGATAAAAAAAATTACACAACAATAATTCCACATTATCAGGATTCATCAAGGCAAATCGGAAAAATGATCAAGATTTATAATAAAATATGAACAAATATATTTTCCTCTCAATCTAATTTCTCTTTATTTGTCCATTTTCAGAAGAATAATTCAGGATTAATTTCAGGCATTTCTGAGTTAAAGCAGAAACATGTCAACGACCTTTATTATAAATAAACCCGTTTTCCTGCTGACTGGGCCGAGCTGCTGCAGGAACGGATCACTGTTCTGGCAGAACCGCTGGTCCTGTTTGGACCGGACCGGGTTTCTGCAGCAGCTGCAGGAATAAAGCACACAGAATAAAGCAGCGGCATTAAGAAAAAACAAGGCCTGTATAAAATACATGTTTGGGTTTTAAATAAGCAGCTCAGACATAATTTAAGGGGAAAGGCAGGAAAAAGAGTAACAACAATAAACCAAAAGAGTTCTGAAACAAAAAAAGGATTTTCATTTAAACTGAGGGAACCACAGAGACATGATTCAATAACATCAGCAGTATTAACACACACACTTATATTGATCTGCTGTGATGCAGCAACGATCCTACCATGCTTCCAATCCAGCAGGAGCTTGGTTGGAAAGTTTGGTGGAAGGACGAAGGACGCTGATGGTGATGAAGATGAGGACAGAAGGTCAACTTCAGCTGGTGGTGCTCTCTGGTCATGTCATTGTGCTGGTTTCCTATTGGCCGAGCCAACAGACAGCCCGCCCCCTGGGGGCCGTGTTCAGAGCTGCGTGGGGCGGTGACTGTGTGGCCCGGCGCCACCGCCGGGGGGCGGGGTCACCAGACTCCTCAGGTACACACAGGGGTTCCTCCTCTTGCCTGGGCCGAGTGGCGTCGGCGGAGGGGGCGGAGCCCGCGGCGCCCCAGGCGGCTTCAGGGCCGGCATCAGCGGCTGCATCTCCTGCGATGCGCCAGCCTCCTCCTCTTCCTCCTCTTTCTCAGGGAAACAGAAGGCGGCTGGGGACAGGGCCTGGGTGGGCGCCGCCCCGACAGGGCCGGTGTAGGAGGCGGGGCGGGAGCCTCCGAGCCTGGAGAGGGCGCTGACGCGGGGGTGGACAGGCTCGGCGGGCGCCGGAGGCGACGAGACGCTCTCCAGGGAGGAGATGCTCTGGTTCCAGGCCTGCTGCAGGTCCACCGGGATGATCTTGGTGGCCTCCAACGACACGCAGGGCGGGGGCGACCCCACGCCGCCCTTCCAGGGCAGATGGCTGTCCTCACCGGGTGGCGACGGGAGGAGGAGTGGCGGGCTCTGGCAAACGTCCAGAGCTGCTGGGACTGAAGGACAGACTAATCAGCCATCACACAGAAAGACTGCAGCCCTATACCAACTACCATCACCATGGAAACGGGCTGCTTCGTTTTCAGTTCAACTTCATTCAATTCACAAAATAAATTATTTACAATCAGTCAATCATTCCAATTGATCTAAGTTCAGTTAAATATTTAAATTAGTCTAAAACGTTTCTAAGGAAACCCAGCAGAGCATCCTGACCCGCAGCATCACCGCTTCTGACCATCAAGGGCGACAGTGGAGAGGAAAATCTCCCCTTTAACAGGAAGAAGCCTCCGGCAGAACCAGAGCCAGAACCAGAACCAGAACCAGAAGCAGCTTGTTGTCAGAAGACAGAGAACGTTCTAGTTAATGAAAGTAAAGCGTTAGAGGGAGAACGATTAGGAGACGGCAGCATTATGCCCTCCGTCAGCAGGAAAACATCACCATGATGTTTCCATGGCGATGAAGCAGCTTCATGGAAACCTTCATCTCCATGAAGAGATAAACGCCAGCTGCTCTGTCACCATGGTAACTCGTCTTTGTAACCATGGTAACAAATGATTTTCAATCCGTTTTCTTCAGTTTTAATCATCAACTTTTATAAACTGGTTTTCATGTTGACCCAAATACTTTATCTGTTCTGGACGGCTTTGCCTTTTTAACATTTATATCCGACTGCAGCTTGTCGTGTATTTTACTTTAACATTTCATTTGTCAAGCACTTTGTTGGAACGTGATGTCATCCAGGTGGATCAACATTTACAGGCGATCCGGTCCAATCAGAACCGCTCTGCTTCACCTGATTGGGGTCGCTGTTTGGGCGTTTCCGCCTTCCGAGCAACGAAGGTGATGCCGACGTCTTCCTCCTTCTCCGGGTCGGAGTGATCGGCTTTATCCTCCTCCGGTTCCACAGGAACGGCCGCCGGATCTGAGACAGAGCGGCGGCAACGTCACACCAGTTGCTGCGACGCTGGCGAGCGCCAAGCAGAAGATCATCAACTCCAACAACATCAGCCCAACTCGAACGCGGTACCTTTCTCCTGCCAGCTGACGTTGCGTCTGGGTTTGTCTCCTCCCTCGTCCTTCGTGTCAGATCCTCGGCGCTGTCAGCAGAAGGACGAAAGGTCAGACGCCAACAAGAGCCGATATTAATGTCTGCATCGGTCCTGAGGTCTCATATCTGGAACTCTGCAGTTCCGACGGAGCCGGACCTCTGCCTGTTTAGCGCCTGTTCTAACAGTCAGACTGCGGGTTCTGTCCAGGTGTGTGTGTGTGTGTGAACCTTCTTCAGGCTGCGCTCCTTCTTGTGCCGTTTGTGTCTGGTGGACTTGAAGGTCTCCATGCGGCTCCTCATGTTCCTCTGGAAAACCTCGCGGTCCTGCCGCTCCTGCTCACCCAGCGGCATGAAGTGTCGGCTGTAGTGGGACTGGTACTGGAAAACACACACAGTGTGTCATCAGCAGCTCCATGGCGGGCCGTTGCCCCCGGCGATTGTCTTTACCCGTCTCCTGGGCTTGTACAGGTTCCCGGCCAGAACGTGATGCGTCTCCATGTCCTCCTCCACCTTCGACCCGGGAACGTTGTCGATCACCTGGAGGTCCAGACACACGCCGCTGCCGTTCTCCCGCCTGCAACGGCTCAGAAACGGGTCAGAGACGGGTCAGAAACGGGTCAGTAATGGGTCAGAGACGGGTCAGTGACGGGTCAGAAACGGGTCAGAGACGGGTCAGCGACGGGTCAGAGACGGGTCAGAAACGGGTCAGTGACGGGTCAGAGACGGGTCAGAGACGGGTGAGAAACGGGTCAGAAACGGGTCAGAAACGGGTCAGAAACGGGTCAGTAACGGGTCAGTAACGGGTCAGAAACGGGTCAGAAACGGGTCAGAGACGGGTCAGAGACGGGTCAGAAACGGGTCAGAGACGGGTCAGAGACGGGTCAGAGACGGGTCAGAGACGGGTCAGAGACGGGTGAGAAACGGGTCAGAAACGGGTCAGAAACGGGTCAGTAACGGGTCAGAAACGGGTCAGAAACGGGTCAGTAACGGGTCAGAAACGGGTCAGTAACAGGTCAGCAGGACTAAGTTTAGAGCTGAAGATAAAATCCAATGTTTTATTTCTTTTGATCTGAAGTGATGAATCCGTTTTCGTTCTAATTTTGCCATGAAGTTGATTTAACAGGCAGGATGTGTAAAAACAAGACGCTTCCTGCTGAGCCGCCCCATCAGAGGTCATGTGACTCACAGGTAGTTGGTGACGTTGGTGACTTCAGGGAACGAGGCTCTGCTGGCCATGGAGGGCAGCGACAGCCTGGCCGAGGTCAGGACGTTCCCACCCTGCACACAGAGGTCAGAGGTCAGAGGTCCGCAGCTGGACGGACTCAGAACCAGGCCTGCAGCGCCCCCTGGTGGCCAGCCAGGAGGAGCGACGCGGCCAGCATAACCAGCACAGGTTCTGCTGGAGAAATTCACTCAGAACCAAACTCTGGGCCCAGAAACAACTGATGACCAGACCCAGAAAGAAGGAAAGTTAGGTGGAAGGAAAAAGTTTACAGACAGCAGAGCATTGCTCCAATAAAATATCAGGGAGTTTGATGTAAAGAGACAGAATGAATTGAATGAAATAGAATAGAAAAGCATAAAAGAAAATACAATAACAGAGAAAAGACAACAGAATAAAATAGATATGAAGAAAACAATAATAAAATAAAACAAAAAAATAAAAGAATACAACAAATAGGAAAGAACAGAGGGAAAAGAAATAGAATATAATCGAATTTAATGCATCAGTCAGGAAAAAAATGAAATAAAAATAAAACAGAAAAATAATTAATACAAAAGAATCAAATAAAAACAGACCAGCTGTGCAGTGAACAGATTTCGCTGAGGTTGCAGAATCTCTGCTGCCTCCATTAATCTGCTTCCTGCTGAGTTTCTGCTCCATAAATAAAGCCCGGTCCAAATTAAAGCCTGACCTGGTTCTGGTTCTGCTGGGTTTACTGGACCTGCCTGAAGGTCGACATGCTTCCTCCGTTTCCCCAGAGATGATATTTAATCCTCAGCTCTGCCGCCTGCCGACTCCAGTTCTGGTTCTGGGTCGACTCAGTGGGTCTGCTATCCGGTACCAGAACCAGAACTGAGTAAAGTTCTGCTTGGTGAGAAAACTGGAGCTGGTTCTGGTTCTGGTGACCCATCAAACCAGGAATGGATCAGCACATTTCCTCCAGACTGAGGTGGAGAAGTTCTGGATCTACGGCTCCAACCTCAGCCATGAATCAGAACCAGAACCAGAACCAGAACCCGAGTTCCAGCAGCCTGGGAGACCGGACTGCCCAAAAAACCAGAACCAGAACCTGGAGCCTGCAGTCCCTCCGGTCCGTCTCTTTTCTGCGGAACACCTTCCTTTTTCCAGAACCAGAACCCGTCTGGACCCGATCCGGTCCTCCTACCTGGTCGATGACGCTGATGGCGTCCCGGATGTTGATCTTCTGGTACGCCTCCCAGAGCTCGCTCTTCCTGTACACCGACTTCCTGAGCAGCAGCTTGCTCAGGTAGTTCTTATCGAACTGCTCCCACCTGGAGGGGGAGGGGCAGTGAAGCATGCTGGGAAACCGCTGACAGAGGACATGTTGGTAGGACTCACTTGTCCCTCCAGTGGTGATAACCCTGGAGTCCTGCGATGTCCTCCACTGCAGTGAGGATGTGGTCAAAGGCCTGGACACACACACACACACACACACACACACACACACACACTCGTCACATTGACGATGAGCAGAAGAAGAAGAGTCATCATCATCATCATCATCATCATCATCATCATCATCATCACCCGCTCGTGGATCTCCTCGTTGATGGTGGGCTTCCTGTTGGTGGAGCGAGGAACCTTCAGCCACTTCACCAGAGGCTTGATGGTCAGACCCTGGACCAGAACCAGAACCAGAGCAGGAATCAGAACCAGAAGCAGCGGGTCCTCACTCAGGAACCCGGTCGGAACCAGGACCGGTCCGGTTCAAGCCGCTCTTACCTGGAACATGACGGTGAAGAAGACGACCACGATGGTCGTGGCGACAAAGTAATCCTTGGCTTTGACTCGCTCTGCGTCCAGCAGCACCACCAGCGCGAACGCCACCGCCCCCCGCAGGCCGCCGTACGACATCACCACCTGGTCGATCTTATCCAGAGGGACGAGCCGGAACCGGTTCAGAACCCAGGTCTGGCCGACCACACCTGAGGCCCAGAGACAGGAGAACCGTCATATTACAGAGGGTGGAACCGACTGGACCGGACCGAACCTTCAGAGGTTCGGTATGTCGTTTGACTTTCAGAAAGGTTCCTTTAAAGTCTGGGATGTTTTGATCACTACTGATCTAGAATCGGCTGCTTCCAGCAGTTTCTCTCCAAAACAGAGATTCCTTTTCTCCTATTGGTTGGCTGCAGCCTGAGTCTGCTTCTGATTGGCTGATCAGAGCCTAAGCCAGAGTCCTCAGCTGGAAACTAGCTGCACCAGAGACAAACACGCAAAATCAAGACTCAGAACCAAACCTGACCGCCTGCTGGATGCGTTTCCGTCAGAATCTCAGGCTTTGTCGCGCTTGTCTCGTTTTTATGGAAGAGGCTCAGGGCAGATGTTTTTTGGTGACAGGAATTGAAAAAGTGTGGCATTGGCCTGCTGAGTGAACGCGGCTCAGACTCAAACATGTTGCTGTTTATCTGTTTTCTGGTTTAAACAAGAACATATTCTGGTTTTAATAAAATGCTTTCTTTATCTCACTAAGATAAGAAACATTCTTATTTTACAGGAAATAAAGTGGTAATTTGCTGCTCCTGGTTCTTTTCCTGGCTCCGTCAGTTAAATGCTTCCTGCTGCTGTTCTGGGGAGACACAAAAGGTTCCTACTTCAGATTTATTTAGATTAAAATCTTCTGAACCTCAGATAAAATTTAATTAGCTTCAACTATGTTCTCTAAAAATGTTAATGAGATTCTTTTGTTTATTATGTTTTGCTTTTACTTTAATAAATCTTTAGGAATTAGTGTTTTTGATTATGTAGAATTACTTTAACTGGATTAGTACTTTAAATGTGAGATCCGGCTCACTTTTTAAAATATTAAATTTCTGAGCATCAATTAGAGATAAATAATTCAAATCAAGTTTTTATTGTTAATTAGTTGAGTTGCTGTTTTTAAAGGGCCAGTTTTATGTAAAATAAACCTTTCTGATCTCTAATGTTTTTCCTGCTGTGTTACTTTGATTCTTTCATGTTTGAGCAATCCTTCAATCTCCATGGCAACCGTTCAGCTGCTAAACGCCTGGGTGGACCTAGCCCCGCCTTCGAGGCACAGCTCCTACCCTACTCAGCTCCTTCAGACTAGCCAGCAGCAATTAACAATCAGCTGCTCAGAGCAGCACTGAGATTAAAGGGTTAATAGAGGAGCTGTGTTGGGACGACTTCCTGGAGGCGGAGCTTCAGGAAGAGCAGGAACTTCTTAAAGAGACAGAGGCCCAATTTCAAGACGTTAAATCAGGAAGCTAAACTTCTTCTAAGTCATATTTCATATATAGTGTTTTTATAACAGCTGAAGGTTAGATAGTAACTGATTATGTCATAAAATGGAACCATGTGCCTGGAAATCACATGGTACCGGCCCTTTAATGGCTGCTGTACGCAGGTTGGCCAGTAGATGGTGCTGATCTGCGCCTTCTGTGGATGGTTAATGTGAATAATGTCAGAGTTAGAACCAGAACCTGGGGAACTGACCCACAGCCCTGAAGAGCAAGATGAAGACCAGGGTGCAGGACACCAGGCCCGTGTCCCAGGCCCACTTGGACTTGTCCACCGCAGAGATGCCCAGGAAGATGAAGATGATGGTCTCAGCGATGCTGGCCAGCGTCTTCATCGTGTACTTCACCGTGGTCCGGGACTTCTGCGAGATGTTGGCTTCTACGTACTTGTTGGCCCCGATGCCGCAGAAGGTCATCCTGCGGAGGCAGACATGACGGTGACACGGCTGCGGGCTGAAGTGGGTCGGATTGAGAGGCGGGACTCACGACAAGATGGCGGACAGCGAGAAGAGCTCGGCGGTCAGGTAGGCCAGGTAGACGAGCAGAAAGACAAAGAGCGGCTCGATGATGCGGACCTTCTTGGTGAAGCGGGTGATGAAGCCAAGGATGACGGCAAAGACCAAACCCACCAGAGTCCCCCCGACGCTGACGATGAGGAAGGAGGCTGTGGAGATCAGCAGAGGTCAGAGGTCAGCAGAGGCTATCGAGATTTCTACCTGAAGACTCACCAACTCCCTTGAAGTAGTCGGCCGTCTGGACGTTCTGCGGGCCGACCTCCACAAAGGAGATGTAGACCTTATAGAGGACCTGCAGGAGACACGGAGAGAGACATGTCAGGGACCGGGTCACCAGAACCAGAACCAGACTGGGTCCACCAGGAGCATCCAGAACCTCCAGACCAGAGGGAAACTTTTACCACTCAGGACCAAAATGAGCTTTTTCTCTCCAGTCAAAATGCAAAAATAAATTTATGTAATAATATTATTGTGAAATTTTTCTCAGCACAAAAATAAATTAACAAGCTAAATGTTAAAGGGACGGTATCGTGTTTCTCAGCCACATAGTCCCATTTTATAACACAATCAGTAACTATGTTTCCTTCAGTTGTTATAAAAATATCAAATATGACTTAAAATAAATTTGACTTCCTGATTTAACGTCTTGAAATTGGGCCTCTGTCTCTTTAAGAAGCTGCTGCTCTTCCTGAAGCTCCAGAGTTGTTACGAAATGAAGAAAGAAGAGGAAGAAGAATCTACAAACTGTTGCTCTTTAATTAAGGCTTCAGTAAAAGTCAGGCATAATTCTCATATTAATTCTTTTTTTTTTTTTTTTGAGCTTTTATTTTGTCTCCGGGTCGCGTCAGTGATTCCTGAGTCCATTAACCTCAGAATTAGAAGACAAACATGGTCAATAAAATAATATTAGTTCCGTATATTAGTTTGGGGAAATTTCATCTTTAAATGTTGCATCTGCATCATTACTAAAACAGACTGGGGCCAAATGAGACTGTTCAGAGGGCCGCAGACGGCCCCCACACCTCATGTTGGGCACCTCTGAACCTCCAGGTGTGGCAGAGGTGAGCGCTCCCCCAGCGGGGTCAGAGGTCACAGCTCCAGTTCTCCCAGCTCTACTTGGGTTTAGCTAATAAGTGGGTTTAGCTAATAATCTGAATGCTGCGGAGGATTAGCGGCGGCGCTAATCTGCTCCCAGCTTCCAGCGCCGGCCGCGGCGTCCGTCCAGCTGCCGCCTCTGGACGACACGTGTCCTCCTCCTGGAGCTGCAGCAGCAGAGCAAAGTTCAGCTTCACGCCGCGCCTCCCGCTGCGGCAGGCCTTCACAGGCTTATCTGTTACCATGGAAACGCAGCATCACACCTGGCAAGTGAGATTTGTGCCGATTCATCCACAGCGTCAGATCCTGCTGACCCAGATCTAACTGCTCTAGATCTGGAACCTCAGCATCGACGATCAGACGCTGCTGAGGCCGCTGCAGCAAGAGGCGCAGCTGAGGCCGCTGCAGCAAGAGGCGCTGCTGAGGCCGCTGCAGCAAGAGGCGCAGCTGAGGCCGCTGCAGCAAGGGGCGCAGCTGAGGCCGCTGCAGCAAGAGGCGCAGCTGAGGCCGCTGCAGCAAGAGGCGCAGCTGAGGCCGCTGCAGCAAGAGGCGCAGCTGAGGCCGCTGCAGCAAGAGGCGCAGCTGAGGCCGCTGCAGCAAGAGGCGCAGCTGAGGCCGCTGCAGCAAGAGGCGCAGCTGAGGCCGCTGCAGCAAGAGGCGCAGCTGAGGCCGCTGCAGCAAGAGGCGCAGCTGAGGCCGCTGCAGCAAGGGGCGCAGCTGAGGCCGCTGCAGCAAGAGGCGCTGCTGAGGCCGCTGCAGCATTGCCGTTTCCATCCCGTCATGCTGGGCATCAATTATTCTGATGATTAATTGGAACAAAAACGGGAATATTTTGCAGACTTTTTATCACTGAAGCTTTTTTTATTGCCCAGCAGGGGGTGCGGCGATGGGCGCTCCTGCTGCACCCACAAGATGCCGCTCTGGGTGGTTGCCCATATCAGAAACCGCCTCTGGTTTTGGTTTAATTTCTGCTGTCTCTAATCGATCGATAGATTACTGAATTATTGCAGGATTGAGTCAATAATCTATTGATATGGTTTCACATGCAGACGATGGAAATCTCAGCATGAGTCTCTGTGTGTGTGTGTGTGTGTGTGTGTGTGTGTGTGTGTGAGTGTCTCACCACGGTGACGGCGTCATTCAGCAGCGACTCTCCGAACACGATGATGAAGAGCATCTCGTTGACATGAACCTCCTCGAACACGGCTAGAACCGCCACCGGGTCGACAGCGGAGATCAGAGCGCCGAACAGCAGGAAGTCCATCAGGTCGGCCTGAACGCGCTCGTCTGCAGAGAGACACCGCCGCAGCTGATTGGTCCACACAGGTGACATCACAGCAGGTATCTGGTCACTGAGGGGAGAGTCACTCTGACATCACGACCTCCTGCTGCAGTCACTACTTAAAGGGACAGGTCACTATTTAAAGGGACGGGTCACTATTTAAAGGGACGGGTCACTATTTAAAGGGACGGGTCACTAGTTAAAGGGACAGTCACTAATTAAAGGGACAGTCACTAATTAAAGGGACGGACAATTAGACAGTTTCCTGTCTTCTAGAAACCTCTGGACAGGCTGACCGTCTGTCCAGCTCCAGTCTGCTGCTGAGGCGTCTGTAGCGTGGTCCAACCCCTGACCCCATCACTGACCTATGACCCCCAGCAGCTTGGCGGTGTAGAGGCAGAATCCGGTGCAGAAGGCGTTCCACAGCGTCCCCACCACGGCGTAGGTCAGGATTGCGCCCAGGTTGTCAAAGAAGAGTCGCGCGGGCATGAAGTATCCGGCGTCGCCGACGATGGTGGGCAGCAGGAAGAGGAAGAAGAGGGCTGGGTCCAGCTGGTACAGCTGCTTCTTACTGGCGATGAGTACCACGCCGCCCAGAACCAGACCCAGCAGGATCAGCATGCAGCTCTCTGGAACCACGGTGGTGAAGCGCTGCGACAGGTGGAACACTGCAGGGAGGCAGGAGAACGGGTTACTGCCGCAGCGTCACCTGGCGGAATCACTGCAGCAGCTACTGTCACCCTAGGAAGGGTCAAAGGTCATCTCCAATCAATGAGGACACCATCTCAGACGTTGCATCAGATTCAGAGGTCAGAGGTCAGAGCATGACCCTCAGGTGTCCTCAGCATGTAGGCGGTCTTTATGAGCCGATGTCTCGTTTCGGGTTCAGAAGTTTTCATCCACAGAGCCGATCCGCCCTTAGCGCTGTTT
>CAEGAE010062217.1:0-32753 GCA_903067095.1 Girardinus metallicus | reverse complement strand
GGATGGATGGATGGATGGATGGATGGATGGATGGATGGATGGATGGATGGATGGATGGATGGATGGATGGATGGATGAAAATGATCAGCCATGTCAAAAATCTATTCTCACTGCATCTATGGGGAATATTTGTGTGTTATCCTAGAGATCTTTTCTGTAATTTATTTATTTACTTTTTTTTTTTTTTTCAAACTCCAGGCTGGAAGATTTTAACATACATGGAAGAATGGGAAATATAATCAAACTGCAATGTTCAAAAAAAGAATGTCTTTCTCTTCTTTAAGGTGAGTTTTTATGTCATAAAGCAACCAATACTAGTGGTTTTCAAGATGGTGGTACTTGGAAAACATTGAATTTTCTGGGGTGGTACATATAAAAGGTTCAATAACCACCACCAAATAAAGTAAGTAAACCAAATTAGTTAGTCAGCCTACAAATAAAAATCCGGAGATTTTATTTGTTAAAAAGACCTGGCTCAGAGATTCTTAAATCACAGGCCACAATTCAGATCCAGACCCGTATATAGCATGTCTGCGCTTAAGTGGTTTCAAACAGAACACTGTTTTTAATGGCTATGTTTTCTTGCATTTATGGTAATCCAATGAAAGCAGTGCAGCATTTCCAGCCTTTATTACATCCCTGTTTTTGGTACTGGTTGTGATTGGCAATGTCTCAGTGGGGGCCTGTTTGGTTGTTGCTTTAGCAGAGAAAAGGAAGAGATTCATAGACTCCATGACTCCTGTGGTTTTATATTTGTTGAAGTCATTTAGGTACAAAACAAAAGCAGAAAATTGGAAACCTTTTGCACTGAAAGTAACGTTTAAAGCAAACTTTTGAGCTGCAGCAAAGTGTGGCTTTGCTACAAGTGAGAGAGTGTAGCAAAGCCACACCTATCCATGAGGTGTGACTCGGGAATCTAAAGCCCTGATGGAGCCATGCCGGAGGCACAACCCCAACATGGCAATTGAACTGATGCTGGCATAGATTTCTGCATCCAGACACAGTTTGACAGAATTGTGCCAGGATGTTTGTTGAAGAATCACTTTGGGAGGTTTTCTAAATTTGCCCTCATCCCAGTCTAATTTAATAGGTCTTGAATAGTTTTGAAATGCCCATCCAACTAGGGAGTATGCCTTACAAGTTAGGTTGCTTTTCTGGAAAACAGATACTGAATTAGAGATTTAGTAGAAAGTGTTTAAGTCCAGCTGAGAAAATTATGAAAACTAACAGCAAACCACTTCCTGACAGAAAAACCTAACAGGATTGGTTTAAATTACTGTTTTGTCATAAGCTGTGGTTCTGTGTTGTATAGCTGAACAGTAACTGGAGAGATTTAAACCCTTCCAAACAAGGGGATCAACATGTATTTGTCAGGCTATGTCACCCTTAGCTGCAGGAACATATATGCACACACTCCTTCACACACCCCAACAGACATGCACACATACGACGAGGCGGCAAATACATCCAGAGTAGTCACTAAACCTCTGCGTCCCACCTTCACCACGGACACACAAAACCCTCAGTCCCTTGTAATTGAGGTTTAAATCCTTTCCTAACATCCTTCCATCCCTCACTCTTCACCAAACATGGATTGGGACAACACAGAGCCCCTAATCCCTCCCAGTTTAACCAAGTGAGAAATTAGCTTTTGTTAAGTGGTGATTTGGCCGGTGCTAAACGCCAACAGACTATTGTAGAGGAGAGGGGCAGCCATGAGTTGCAAACACTCAGAGAAAAACTGTCCGTGCAGCCCGGACTGAACTGTTGCAACAAAGCTGTCAAATTGTTTTAGCTGAGATTTCCATCCCCCTCCGTTTGGTTCAAGAAAACCTTGAAGAAAGGCCTGTATCTACAACGTTTCTCTGAGGTATTGTGTCTGTTCCCTTGCCTCTAAATTCCTCCCAGTTTTTCTGCCTTTATAAAACCAAAACATGTACTCAAAGCTGCTGCAAAAAGCCACTAGTGTCAGGTTGATAGACGACACAAGGATTCAGATCCTCAAAGCTGCAGAGAAAGAGCCGGCTGTTGCAGCAGGAGGAGACGAGACAAAGCCCGGCATCTATCTGAGACTCAGCAGGGCGAAATCTGCCACAGACCGGCTCAGAGACTTCAGGAGTTCATCAGAGCTGCTGCGATACATCTACAAGGGAGACAGAAAACTGACAAACTTTATGTTTTCAATGGCCAATCCAATACTAGAATCTTTACCACATCATTGTATTTGTGTTTTTACTTTTGCTCTTGGTATTTCATTTTTTGTTTTAGGTCCAAGTTTTCCATTTCAAATTTCATTAGTTGTTGATCTATCGTTGCTGTTATTGCTTCCTGCTTTCCCGTCACACCTGATTCTCATTCCTAATCATTACACGTGCTTTGGTTCCATTCGTTTATTTCCTTTCTTATAGACCCAGATTTACTTATTCTGTTTCTGCAGCCATGATTAGTTGTGTTCCATGCATTTCTGCCCTGTTCATCTGCTGTCTTTCCTGTACTCTTTGGAATTTAGCTCTTGCATTTTAAATATTTAGATTCTCTCCTTCCTTAGCATTTTTGTTATGCTCCAAGTTCTAAAAAACTTGGAGCACACCTCAGAGAAAAAGCCTGGACATGGTACACAAAGACACCATTATGTATTGGCTTTTGTCACTCAATCAGTTCCTGTTCACACTCTTTAATGAAATACCTTTCATTCTACTTTTCCTGTAACTTTCTGAAGTTTGTCCTTTCTTCAAATCTGATGCACCAATTATACTGCTTTATATGTAGCTTTGGACATTTTATTGGGGAACATAAAAGCTTTAATGTTTCAATTATGCTCCCAAATTAAGAGCTCCAAGTTATGCTTAAAAACATTTAGTGAAATTTCCTAATACATAATTTCCTATCAGTTGTACTAAGCTTTAAGGGAATAATGACTACTCCATTCAGGAACACATCATTCCTTTGTGTAACTTTGTAACATCAAAACCCTGTTTTCATTTTATTAAAGTTTTTTCTTTCTGTTTGAGACACCACCCAATGAATTACTGAGGGGAATGGGAGTAAAAACGTGACTAAACAAGTTTGTGGAGCACAAATATGTTTTCCTCTTCTGTTATTCATTTGCCAGCTGCCCAAAATTGATCTTGCTGCGCACTGTGGGGGTCCTGACCATCAGGCTGGGAACCATCGCTCTATTTCACTCACATTTAATGAGGACCAGCTCACAGGTTCAGAAACAGCTTTAAAGTTTAAGTTCAGACTCTTCTGGTGCACATTTGGCATAAAATTATTACCACATTTCCCCTTACTGTTGAACCAACTCATAATTATTTGCACAACTAAATAAATGTTCTTTTTTTAGATCCGTTTTGACTTACACATTGATGTGATAATCATGAAAACATGACTTAATTGAACTGCAAATGCCCCGAATTTAATGTTCTATAAATTAATGAATGCCAGGATAAAACACCCACCTTCATTCTGTCACTTAGCTGACGATTGTTGGAAAACTTTCAGAGCCTTTCAAGACTGGATCATATGGATATAAGACGAATCCATCTTTTTAAAAATCTGATGCTGAAAAGACATTTCTACATATGACCAGATGCCATATCTATGACCTAAATATCTACACTCATTAAACAATTCAACATAAATGGTGTCACTAAGAAAAATTGCAGCGTAAATGCGTGAACATACTAGTGTTAACATTAAGCACACACTAAGGAAAGTCTGTGGGTGCATGATATTTTGTGAACACAAACACACACACACAACTTCTCAGTGCATCAGCATAGCATTTGGAGGGAATGCCATTGCAGCCATTTTTGCAGAACCTGCATCCTTAAATATCAGCAGTTGCAAAAGTGAATCAAGATGGAAGGGAATCTTCACATAGCTTCCCAATTTGCTTTAGTCTCTCTATTCATAGTCATGCTTGACAAAAGCTTCACATAAAACAAAAGGTAAAAACATGAAAGAAACATAACAATGATACTTTATGGTTTCATTTAAAATCTAGAAGCTATCTTTCCTTATAGAGAGATTATGGAACATTGAAGGAAAAGCTTGATATCTTTACATGATAACACAATGTATTTTTAATAAATTACTTTCTGCAAAAATGCAGATGACATTTCACCAGTTTGCAAAATGCTATTTAAAAAGCATTTATATAGCATGGATGCAGCATGGATCAGCTCAGTTACATGGATTAACCACACAATAAGTTTTCTATGTGTGTGCAGCTTGTCTCACCCAGCACTACACAAAGTATGAATTCGAGGTGTGATTTATGCAAGTCAGTCTTTAGCTTCTGAGAAGACAAATAATTCAAAGTAGAATCTGTCTTCAGTCAATATCATGTGTTTCCCAACCCGGAAAAGTAATTTTTGATTTTAAGCTATAGCATGTAGCTTAGGGACTTTTTCAATGGCAAATAATAACTGAAAATGAAAAGATCAAACATAATCATGAGTAGAAACTCAATAAAGCAGAAGGAAATATGAAATAGGAATAAAAACTGACTTTGGATTTTACATAAATTGACAGTTCTTGTTTGCCTTAAGTTTTCTCTATCTGCAGTGAGAAATGTCTTCTGAGGCTGCTGGAAAGGTGTTTAGTGTTTTTCTAACCTTAAACAAGTAATTGTTGGTGTCTAAACCTATCTGCAATACTTGTAACACCAAAAGGAATATAAATCAAAAATGTAACTTAAGATAATGAATCTCAGTCTCTTCCCTAAGCTTTACAAGGCCAAACTCATTTTATTTATTTAGATTTGTTGAAAATGTTTTATTGTTTTTTGTTTCTCCCAAAAAGCTAGTTGCATTGCTAAACTGTTGCTAATGCTTCTTTGTGTGTCTGGCCCTGGATCAGATAAGCTGGTTCTTTATTAGCTTTATTAGGTGAGCTCATGGAAACCATCACCATGATCTGACAAACAGCTTAAATTTTAACAAAAAAATCTGAATGGTATCAAAAAAGCTGACTCTCTCATGCTGCCACTCGTAGATCATGCAATGCACAAAGCTGTGGTTCAGCTGAATCTATAAACACCATTTCCAACTGAGTTCTTAAACACTGTTGGTGAATAAATCTTGCTCTGAATGATGTGTTTATCTCCTTTTCCAGAGCTTCTGGTCCCAATTAGGTCAGTGGAGAACTGGGCTGCATTGTGAAGCGTTCATAAACACTTCATGAAGTTAAAAGCAACAATGATATATAAAAATCCTGATATCAGGGCATATGTTGGAGGGATACAGCATAAACAATGTATTTCAAGCTAAACTATTAATAGGTTAATAATACAGCCAATAACAGCCAATAGCTGCAGGTTGATTCTCAGTTTGTGGCAAACCAGTTTTTTCATCAAATGCCTGCTGGATCTAGCACTGGGCCTAGTTTAAGTCTGGGAACCGCTATTGTGGAAAACCCTGTCTGTGTCAACCCATCAAAGCTACACTGTGTTACTCCTTTTTGCAATAACACAAAGTAAAAATTACGTTTCATTCTGTTATTTTATGAATGAGATGATAGCTTTCATTAACGTAAGTTTCATTCACATATTTCTGCCCATTTTTGCCCAAGTTTTCACACGTTAAGTTTCACAGGGAAAAAAGGCAACCATTTGTCAAGATTTTGACAAGATTTATTCCTCCTGTCAAAGAGGAAAAAAATGCCACATAAAAAAGTCCAAATTTATTGCTCTATATTTCTTAATTACCTGAAAAGTAGCATATGATTCAAGTCGTCTCCAAATATAGCTCTCATAGAAAATAAGTTCTTCACACCAACTATTTGCCAAATAAGTTAACACAGTGCCACCTACAATCACTATAGCAAACCATCTGTTTCGGTTCAAAAACATACAAACATGAATTCTAAGTGTTGAAGAAGAATGAAACCAGGATTCTTCAGTATTATCCAAAGCTGCCCTGTGATTTATTCCCATTCTGTTGATGGTTTTATTGGCCGCAGCCGGAGACTCTCCACGATCCCAACAACCTTTGACTTTGTTTTAATAAATCAAACCACAAAATAACATAGCTTGCCTTCTTTCTCTTCATTCCCTTTTGATATAAATTGAGCTCCACTAACTCAATTTCTACTGGCACACAAATGCACAAACTACCCCCCCAAGAAATTAAAATAAACTTCTTCTCGCAGAAGAAGATTTAAAGTAAAGACCCATCTTTTAAAATTAGTGTCTATTCACTTTTTTCATGATTATTACAAGTACCATGTGTAGGAAATTGCAGGCGTCTGCATCACTGAAATTAAATTGTAATCTCCAAAATTCTGTGAATGTTTTCATCTTCATCAAACCCAGCACTGTCTGAGAAGTCTTTGCTGTTTTGAAATGAAGAACTGTGAGTAAACAATAGATTTACAAATGGCTGCCAGCCAGTGCTCGACGGGGTGTGTTTGCGTGTGTGTGTGAGATAAATTTAGGACAGGAATTTACTGAAAAGCCTTCACTTTCTCGACAAATAAAGCAGATTTCAGGAAAGTTACGGGCAAAAAGAGAGTTGATCTGTCATCTTTGATAAAGGTCCAACATTCCTTTCACCTCCTCTTCTTCCTCCTCCAGGCCTCACCTTCATCCTCCCTCACGCACACACGCCACTGCCTCCTCCACCAATCTCATCACTGACGCCAGGACATCAATTTTGCAAGTCGCCGAAAATTACCATGCATGAATGCAAAAAAGGCTGATCAGGAGTAATTAACACGGCTTCATATGCAAATTTTATTAATGCAGAACTACAAAGTCATTATGCAAATGAGGGCTTCGCCGAGCCTCTTGACAAATACTCGCAGCTCCAGCCATCGAGATGGATGACAAGTCTGCTCACTCACTTCGGACTGGAGGGATGCCTGTGTGTTTTAGTCTAGTTAGTGGATTAGCACCGGCTATTGCTGCTGGCTAGCTGTGTGTGTGTGCGTGTGCATGTCCGTGCATACGTGGCCAGTCTGTGCGTGTAAACTGTGTGATTAGGAAAGTGGCTAATGGCTGTGTGGCAGAGTAATGAACCTGAGATGCAGGGGATGGAGGCATTTGGGGGGTGAGATGATATGAATATGCATGATGCTCGCTGGCTTTGATGATTAAAGAAAATTTTAATATTTAAATGAGTGCATGCAAAGTGATTACCGCTGCAGAGACAGAGAGGGAGAAGACAGGGCAAAAATGGCAAAAAGGGATTTAGAAAATGCAAAGAAGCACATGAGATGTTGTATTGATGGTGAAGTTCCCCCCCCAACCCCCTACCCACCTCCAGTCTCTGTGTTTCCTCTCTGTCTCAATCAGTCACCGTCTTTCTCTGCCGTCATGTGTCTCATTTCGCTCTGGGTGCCTGGTTTGTGTCCAGGATGTTGGATTTTACAGAAGAAAGATGGAAGAGGAGGATGGAGAGAAGACAAGAGGGGGAAAAGTATGCTCACACGGACACGCAACATCTCATCCTGTGATGCATTTCTAAGGCTTGACGAGGAATACACGGAAAGAGCCAACGGTTAAACACGATCATTCTAATGAACTAAAAATATTCGTTGTAAGGAGGAACCAACCTAATGAGACAAAAAATATTTATTGAGTGCCTGGAATGTGCAAACAATTGAACAATTGAACTCCCCAATGGTTCTCTTCGTTGTGAAGAATGAACGACACATAGGAATGTGTTAGTATTTACAATGATCCCAAAGTTTTCTACCAGCCCTGTTCTTTCCTGTCAGGATTTATAGACCAAATCAGGAACGTCAACCATCAACAGTATCAGCATCAACAGGCTAATGCATAAAAGCAGTGTTACTGTTAATTCTGAGTATTTATTTAACAAACTATATGTTTAGTGACACTGGATTTCCAACTAACCAGAAGTTATTTTTTTAATTTTTAGTGGAAGTGTTCCTCCTTCTGTTTTCGAGGTTTATATTCAGTCAATTTTGGACTATATCTAAAACAGTTTTAGACTAGCTTAACAGGGAGATGTAGGATTTTAGCGCCAGACTGACTTAACATCTCTTCTTGCTACTAATCCATCCTTTTGCTTCACTTGCTCCTCTTTGTGTTTATCCATCTCAAACACTTGGCTTTGGGCATATATGACCAACATATATGCGGGTCATATCTGATGAAGACTCAAGAGAAAACTATTTTATATTTGCTCATTAGTGATGCAATTGGGTCCTGATTAAAGGGAATGTGACATTTTATAAATATTAGCCATCGGTGATCAATAATGGAAGGGTTAAAATAGAAGGAAAAAAGTTATTTGGCCTCAAAGTTTTCTACTTGTTTTTGCACATCCAGGTAAAAGGTGATCCCATGTGCTGTAGATAGTGCGACACTGTACAAAAATATGGTCGTACATATTTTTGTATAGTGGTTTCTGGCTCAATAATCCTTTTTGTTGATAAAGGGCTGTTTCACCATTTTAAGACTCTGCAAAGAGTTTTAAAATGGTGAAAGCAATGGTAGAAGCAACATTGAACATCTCAGTCAGGTGCTAAATTGGTAGGGAAGTTGTCTGAATTTAAAAACATGCAATTCCAACTAGTTCATGTTTGTTTTGCATTTTATGAACACCTTAATTTTAAAAATTATGTATTTATTATTATGCAGTAATTTAAATTGGCTGCGGTTGAGTGGTGAACAATAAACCTAAAAAATACTTTCAAAACACTATTTTTATGGGTGGGCATAAAGTAAAGCTAGTGTACATAACATAATTGTTTTGTTAATTAAAACACTTATGTGAAATATAAAATTGATTTATTGTGCATGGCGTTTTACATAAGGTGATCTTAAAGCTTTTTACAAACTCTTGACATGTTTGAAAAATTAGCTAACATTAAAAACATTCATTGTGTTACGGCATTTTTATTCATTAATTAAATACAAGTATGATTTAACACTGGAAAGAAAAATGGTCTTGTGTTGTGCTGCTTAAACGTAAAATCGGAGCAAATTCTGCACTCAAAACTGGAAAATTCACTTTCCTGCAGAATCATACAACAGTTCTCACAACCCTATCAATATGGCGGCAGGGATGATGTATGAAACGGCATGTGTGTTTGATCAGTAATCCTCCAGGTGGCAGACTTTAGGGATCGCTGCTCTATATTCCCACTTAAGCAATTTCAAAATAAAAATAAATAAATAAGGAACCCCGTTTTCCAGAACCAAATGACATTTGTGTAAGTTCTTATCTGAGCAAACATGAAGTCCTTTTATAAACAAACTGTGTGGTTAAACCTCGACCTGATATGTGCATGCACCTTTCAGACCCGATAAAATGCATCACGGCTGTAATATCTAAAGATACAAACACCCAGGCTGGGATGAGAGAGGCAAACCAATACTTGCAGGGGGAAAGAGAGAGCGATACAAACCAGAGTAATTACCACTTCAAACAGGCCATCGCTCCCTCCGAGAGGCCTCCCAGCTTTATTGAAACAACGCACACACACAAAAAAAAAAAAACAAGAGCTGTGGGGCTCCATAATGCCTCTAAAGTACAGACTGCTATATCAAATACACACACACTCTAGGTTGAAGCTCTTTATGCAGTTTAATTTGGAAGATAAATAAGCATATGGTAAATATTTTCACGACCCGCCACCGAGCTCTGTCATTATTTATGAAAAACGTGTGTGAACGTTTGAAGCGTTTTTGTCATCGTCGCGTTTTAATATTGGAATTACAGCTGGTGGTGTAAGAATAAATGAAGTGCAACAAACAGAAGCGAAAAAGGCTGTGAACACAGCACACGTACAACCCGTCAGATTGAAGAAAGGTGTCATCGTCTCGGAGTTTGTCAGAACTTCCCCCCTCTGCTGCTCTTCTGTGCGTGTGTGTAAGTGGACTTGGTTAAATATCTGAATTAAAGCCTGGCTGACGGGGCTTTAAGGGCTGCACAGCATCGTGTCAGGTGCTGTTAAACACTCCTCGGTGAGAAGCACTCACACAGTGTGCAAGCCTTAAAGGAAAACTGACATGTTTCTTTATTTTAATCTGCTGTCACTGTGTGGTGCCTGCTAACCAGGCCGATGCTCACCTGAGACTATGGAGGTATTTGACCTAACTGTTACCAATAAACCTTCAGCAGATTAGCTGCACTACATTTCTTCAAACTGCCTCCAATGATGTTTGGTTATCTGTGTTGTCAGTGCTGATAAGAAATAGTCATCGTCTGCTTTATCGTTTATTTTGACTAATTCAGAGGCTTCGTGACCAACAAAACCTTGAGTCAGAGAAGGAATTGCTGTATGCTATTAGTCGGCCAAATATTTCATACCTGGACTCTAATTACTTCTGGCCTGTTTTAGCAGCTTCATGAACTCTTAAGCTGCTGCTATACATGAATTTCCCCAGTGTCAGACAATAAAGACCATTTCTATTTTATTCAATGCAATTTTGCATTTTTTTGAGGTTTTCTCAACAGTACTTTTTTCTACATCTCCTTTTATTTATTTATTTTACATATAAAATTGTATGGTAGCAACAGGTAAAAAAAAAAATCATATTATAAAAGTAACATACTACATTATTCTTACAGAGTCTACAGTGTAGTTATTTGTGTTTACTTTCAGGGTTGCAGAACCCTCCTATTGGTGGTATATGTGAGGAATATCTATGGAGTACTTAGTCGAGAACTTAAGGGCCCAAAAAGGGTAAAGAATAATGTCTCTTCTTTAGTTTCCTGCTTGTTGTCATATTGATTTGTAAAATGTTACGGCTAACTTTATAAGATGAAATTTTCCTCGCCTAATCCTGTTGATCTCCTCAACATTCCTCACACCTTCATGACCAATCACATCAACCAGCTGCTTTCTTCACAAAATGTTGAGATGAAAGTTGATGCAAGCAGCATTCATTATGGCCCCACTACAACTGAAATACCTTACATGGTTTAAATCACAACAAACCATTCTATTTCTACCCATTTTTGTCTATTCAATGAAAAAACACAATATTTACCAAAGGTATATTAATATTTATAAAATATAAATTAACATAACTTTTTATACAAACTAATAACGCATCCTGTGAGCACGAGTATGTATTATATATTGCTTCTCACTATATCTTGCACATTTATTATTTTTCAAATCTCATTGTTTCATTTTGTTTTGTAAACTTTATATTAATATCAGTAGATTTTCTTCCTCTGAATTTGATTCATCTTTGTTGTTAAAGAAATATAAATCTTCCCACAAAAAGATAGAAGGCACATCTTGCTCTGAGCGGTCCATTTTTATATAATAAATATTTTAAAAAGGATATAATTTTTAAAATGCTTGACAATATGTTGAGGATAAGAATGAACTAGAAGGACCTTCATATTGTGGAGAACTAATAATCATGCACATATATTTTTTTATTATCAATGACATAAAATTAGACGTTTTAAATTTATAATTAAAAATGGAAAATAAAATGCTACAAGAGGGAAATTTGCCTGAGAAGTGAGATTACGCCTACTGAAACTTGTCAGTTTTTCTTAAACTGTTTAAAAATTGAGTTTCATTGCATAAAATAAATTCTCTTTAAATCTTTTTCGATCAAATGTCTAATAAATCTATTCTTGCCTTATGGATCATAAATCATTCTGAGATGATGAGAAGGTGAACCATAACTTGTGCCAAAACTGGTCACAGGAAGCCTCCCACTGATAGAGAAGCATGTTTTTTCTGCTCAGGAGGGGGAACACTTCATGCTCCATATTTCTCTCTCATGTCTGACTTTAACATAACCGGTTATAGACAAGGTATCAGTTACAGAGCAGGAACACCTTTTCTAATTTACAAGTTTGAAATAAAACAGAGGATTGCTTCTGCTGTATCAACCTGCAGGGTGCCAATTACACCACCCTGATCAGTTTTCCCTCTGCTCCATCTCTGTCCCCACCTACAACACCAGGTAATAAAAGGTGCGAAGAAAAAAACTCCATCTAAGTCAGAAAGAAAACTTCTTTCCCAGCTTGTCGCTACCCTTCCCCCCAGTGGCTGCGAGTCGTGCGTTTTCTGCAAATTAAAGCCCGTGTTGATTAACAAAGCGCTCTGTCCTTTGCTTGTGTTAATAAGGTGCAGCTTGGACGTATGCATCATGTGGAAACTGTGGAATACACAGGGTAATTTTGCAACATAAAATCTTATTGGAGCAATATAGTTTACAGCTGCTGCCGCAGTGCACGTCCAATTGAGCCACTAATGTTTTTGCTTTTAATATGAAAATTATTATTACGCTTTCTGTTATAAAGAAATATTGTTCAATTACGGTTTCCAGCATGTGGGGCTGATTCCACTGGAGAATTGCAGTCGGATATATTGCAAGCATTTGAAGCAAAGGGAAAATATATTTCTGCACATAAATATGAAAAACTAATGACATGAAGTCAATTAGCACCGAGCTAGAGAGTTGTTTTTTTTCTCTTTTTTCTGTCGTGTCCACAGCAGTGAAACTCCGCCTTGCAGAGATATTACGGCCTGATGAAATGATAATGAAGTTAACGTCCAAACACCATTTCCACCAGAGGTCAGACCGCAGACTGACATTTTCTCATGAGATCTTTAAAACCGAGTCTGAGGTGTTACCTGCAGGTGGCTTTGAACAAGAGTTTGCAACTGCATCTATTTTTATTTATAACCATGCGGACAGAAAAGGTAGAGCAAACTGTACTGTAACAGAGGAAATATGTCAGTCTTAGCGGACAAACAGAAATGGGTCTACAATTAGTTTACTTATGCAAAAGTCCTTGTGGTAACATTACTTCTTTCAGCAGTTTGTAAAGATATTTTTGACATTTTCTTTACACAATTTTCCTGGTTGGTCTGGATTTTCTGTTCACTAAAAAATAACTTGTTTGTAAATCTCCTGATCCAAGTTAATAATGTCCTAAAATATCTTTACAATGTTGAAAATTGTCAATGAAGCTTGCACTTATAAGCAAGCTTTAAGTCAGCTTCTGACTTCAATTTAAATCTTGTTGCATTAAAATATTGTTAGAGAATCTGAGGAACATAAAATAAAATAAAAATTGTAACATGAATCTGCAAAAGCACACTAAACGAGGGCTGAAATCAGAACAGGAAACAGAAAAGTGTAGCAACATGTTTCATGTTGACCACTATGGCCTCAAACTACACAGAATATCTACTTTCATTTGAGATTCACTGATCAGTTAACTACAGTTTGGATTCAAACAGTATTCCCTTTTGTTATTTAATAAAAATCATAATAAAACAACACTAATCATCGTCTATAAACACAACAACTAACAGCATGACTTTGGCGGACTTTTTTCAAACTTAACAAAAATCTGATTAAGGTTAGGGACAAATGCTTTCATCCAAAGCAGCTGTCTCTGTTAAACAATCAATCAATCAATCAAATTTTATTTGCATAGCAACTTTCAGCAACACTGCATTTCAAAGTGTTTTACATCATTAAAAACACAAAAATACAAAGACAATTTATAGAAAATGTTTTGTTGCTGGTATGTACACAAATCTGAACTGGTCAAAATTTAAGTAGGTCCATACTCACATAGCTAATCAGACACATTTGGAAACTTTTATCTTTAAGTTATACGTGAACGCATTCTGAGTCCTGACCCTTGCTTAACCGCTGGTGTGTTGGTGAGTGTTAGCTAAATCTAGATTTTGGTGAATTCCTGTGGATTTCCGACTTCCAAATTTCTCTGGGAATATTCAGCCTTTCTCCTGTGGAGTAATTATACTGACTGGTTTGAGAGATAACTGGGAAAAAAATGGAAGAAACTTGCCTCTTTGTAATCTCCCTCTCTGCCTTTTCCTTCCACTGTGTTTTTTCCTCTTTTTTTTCTTTTCTTAGCTTTGCTTATTTGAATTTTAATGAGCTTTTCACCTTTTTAAGCAGATGGCTTAGGCTGGATTTCTCCACGCGAGTCGGGGTGAGCCTCTCTGTCATGTTTTTGCACAGTTTGTTTCAACGAGCCGAGTCCTTGAGGGGGTTTAGAGCTCTGAGTGTGGAAGGCGTCTGTCCTCTCTCTGTTGTCCTCCCTCTCTAATGAAATGAACTTCTCTCCCTTTCTTTCTGCAGCAGCAACACGACGGGACTGATCCACAAAAACTGAAAACATGTGTGCTCAAAGATATGCAAACCCAAACACTCTCTTTGTAGCAGACAGACCTGAGAGTTGGAGGTCAGAATCTGGAAATGCTGTTTTCCAGATCAGTAAAACCCTCAAGGATCTCATGATCAAGGTGAAGGTGTTCCGGCATGTCTTCCACTCATTTTGCATTCTAATTTGCTCTAAGAAATCATTAGCTTGTGGTAATATTAGGTTTCCAATTTGGATCAAAATTCAATCTGTTTCTGGTTGTCATCTCATTTTGCACAAACTGACATTTTCAGCTGCTTCTGAGTACAGATACACCACTTTTCCAATGCAAAGTATATTAGTTTAATGGAGCTTCTGCAAACAAATTCTGTTGCATCCAGTTAGAGTTGAAAATCAGAGCTGACTTGAAACAGTTGCACACTCTCCACATAATCTTCTGCACAAAAGCAGTTGAGCCCCCCCCCGGCTGTCTATCTATAACGTGGAAGAATATCTACTACGAGATGCAATTTTCAAAATTTACCTGCAAATAAAAATTTGAAAATTGTAGTGCATGCCACACACAGAATACCAGAAACTATTTCTCATCTAAGCAGAGCACCTGCTTCCACATGTTTGCTGTGTCTCCTACACATGGCCTGTCAGTAAGTCACTGAAAGAAATTATTTTAGTTTTCTATCAACAATTCAGCAATTTTACCACTCTGCCATTGAAGCGATATTGGTGTAAACTATAGCTAATAGTTACCATGTTAACAGAATATCCATCCTGAGCTGCGGATCACTTCAGCTCCTCCAGAGAAACAATGGGCCTTTTGGCTGTTTCCCTGATAATTGCGTTCATTGCTAGGCCTGTTTGATTAGGTGGAAAACCATGTTTTTATATATTTACTGCTACTTTCTCCATTTTCTACTGATGAACTACAAAAAGATCTGTGAGAAATTCAAAACTTTGGATATGTTTTATGACCTAACCCTGCTTTAAGCTTCTCCACAACTTCATCAATGATCTGCTTTGTTCCTTGGTTTCCCATGATGCTGATTATTTACCAATAAACCTCAAAGGCGTTCCCAGAAAAGCTGGGTTTCTACGGAGATTGAGGTAAATTAACTAATAAGGTGATTTTTGAAAGCATTTTGGTTTCAAAAGAAGTTAAATGGAAATAAATGCATGATTTGTTTGCAAAAAAAGGTATAAAATCAATTTATTCTAATACTTCTGGACATTAGGTTTGTTCTATCAATTAAAATCGTGACCGAATACATAGAAATCAGCAGTACAATATTGAAGAGCTATTCAATATTGTACTTCTCATTTAGAGAGTTTGATTTAATACAAAATAAAAACTGATCCTAAGCAGACCTATTGGGCTCTGTCTCCAACTCTAAAAGTTAGAAACTGTCCTAACTTTTAGGACATTTAGAATAGTGGGAAAGTTATGCAATGTTGAGAAAATACACTTGCAAACTAAAATGATTTCAAACAAATTCTACATATTTCTCTTAAATGAATTTTGTTTTTTCAGTTTTTATTTGTCTAAAGGTGTTTTTTTGCATGCGTGTATCGAGGAAAATGTGAGCTTCCTGAAAGTGATAGTGTGCCTCTGTCCTGCCTACCTGCTGGAGTGCTCTCCTGCTTCGGGCAAATTCCTTTGGTGGGCGTCTTCTCCCCTCTCTCCACTCCTTCTCCTCGTCTTCTCCCTCCCACCACCTCCTCCTCCTCTGGTGTCACCTGGATGCCGATCTCCACTGGCTCCACCACCTTCCTCAGCTCCCCACGCTGGGCATAGTGATGAAGGCTTTGCAGACCCCCTCCTCCTGCTCCTCCTCCTCGGTCATTCAACTTGTCGTAACAACCGTTGGGCAGCAGCGGTGTTTGGCACTGCTTCTTCTTGTGCTCGATGAAGAGGAGGATGTCGCCCAGCGGGAAGGTGAGTTGGCACTGGCCACAGGTCAGCAGGTCGTGATCGACGTGGAGGCCGGGCGGCAGTGTGTGGGCCAAGCTGGGCTCCAGAGCGTGGCCAGGAAGGCCGAGCGGGTGGGGGGGCGACGGGTCGGAGAGCAGAACGCCATCTGGATGCTCAACTTCCGCTACAGTTAAGAGAAGAAAACAGGCGACATGAGTCAACATCAGTCTGGATTAAAATCAGCAGGAGCTGTGAAAAATAGTTAATTTTTTTTTCCTCATAGACACACATCGTTGAGTCTTCTCCTCAGACAGAAAGAAGAGAGAAATGGACAAAAGCAGGAAGAAGCGGACGAATGACACAGATCCAAACAGTGGAGGTTATGATTGACCCTGAATCATGATCTTTGCTCTCTATTCATCCACTCTGCGAACTCTGATGCACTCAGCAGGATTTTATCATTAACTCAGAAAGGCTTCAGACGCAGCATCTGGCTATTAAATCTGATGGTAAGGAAGCCAGAGTAACACATTTTCCAACCCAAAAACAAAATCAAATCAAGTAGGCTTCCACTTCCACTTATTTTTACTGAAGTGGCACTGTTAAACTTATTAATGTCCGTTTTAATCACAAAGGGTTGATATAAGTCGACCACACTTTTATCTCAAATTCAGCACTCGGTTTACTCTGCAAATTTGTTGTTAGTATATAAAAAAGAGGAGGCTCAAGGGCATTATAAAAATTTGTGTTTGATTCCTCATCATGCCTGTAAGATTCATTTAGTTTCTCTAAGTAAAACTTAGATGAGGACATAAACAACCTTCTAAAGGAGGAAAAACTTCATTTTTCTAACAGTATCATGTCTGTGATTCATAATTCTCCAGTTCATGGACTTGGTGTCCAACCAGACTATAAATGTTATTCCTGATCTTCCTCATCATCACCTCCGTTTCTAATGGACGAGGATGTCAAACTCGATAGACCTGCTGCTTTTTAACACAGAGCTGATCAACTTTCAATTAGAGATATATTCTAGATTTGATCCTCAGAATATCAGTCGACAGACTGAAGACAGATGCAGGCATGCTTATCTGTTTTCTACGGCTGCAGGAAGTGTGTGAGAGTGTGTGTGCGTGGGGGTGTCTGTGGGCGTGTGTGTGCGTGTGTGAACAGGTGTACAGCATCAGAGCTCCGTCAGCCCACAACCCTGCTTCTTCTGCATCATAACATGTTTGTCTGCAGCACACACACCCCTACTCACATGCACACATGCATGCATTATTGTGTTTGTGGCCTGCAGGCTGCAGCCATCTGTCCTCTGAAATGATCAGCCATGTACAGTATAGAGTGTGTTTCCTAATAAACATCAGATAGAATAAAGCCAGTTAGCTGACCTGGAACAAACCCAACGCGCACACACACCGCAGACTCGATTTCATCTGACATGTCAGTTATTGTAGAAATGCAATAAACACCGACAGATGTGAAATAGGCAGCTGCCTTCCTGTGGGTTGATCAACTGGAACAGTACAATTCTCTTAAAACCACAAAAAAATTATCAAATTTATTCAGATGTTTGTTAGTCGTCCTGATAAATCGCTGTGTAAATCGCATGAAAACAAAACCGTAGGTTTGGTTTTGAGTATTTTCTCTTCTTTTTTTTGCACGCCGGCACGGCCGACAGTTTGTATGCAAATGATGGCGTGGAGGAGGAAGCGACACTGTAGCCTGATTTACCTAATAAGGTTTATGTGAGGCAGCTGAGAGCGCTAATAGGATGAAGGAGGGGAAAAAAATAGAAATGGGAGGAATTTTTAAAAATCAGTAGAGATGTGGAGCTCCGATGAAATGCAGTTAAAAATATTCTGTTTGCAAATTTGCCCCAAGCCGCCCACCATACCTGTGGTTTGGCTTCATTTGGTGGCTATCTACTATTGCAGCTTGAGATACCAGCAAATGCCATGAAATGTTTCCTTTTATTCTGAACGACTTAAGCTGACAAAAAAAAAATGGCAATGCGTGTTTTTTTTTTGTGTGTGTGCAGCGAGCTCTGAAATCAAGATAAAAATGTTAGTAAGGCTACACACTATCACACACACACACACACTTCATGCAGGATGGTACTGAGATATCAAAATTTGATTTAAGTTCATTTCCTCTAAGCTCATTTTGCTGCTGCATGCGGCTGCAGCTGGATGCAGAAGCTCTGCAGACACAAAGTTGTTCTTACTGTGCATCAACTATTTTTACTTTGCAACTTGTTTTGACAGAGCAACTGGAGGTGAATCTGACTGTGTTTGTGCAGAATGTGCGATGTGTTTTTCGGTTTGCAGGTGTTTCAGGATCAAACCATCACCTTCTCGCTTTTCTGTCGTTTCCTGTCTGCTGTCAACCATCAAAACCAGAGCAAGAAATACATGAAAAAGTACTCATATTGAGTAGCAAACGATTCCAGGACAAGAACGGAAATCGGATGATATTTGTTCCCCTGTTCTGTGGACACATCCTCCCCGTTCTGAATATAACTAATGTCAATCCACAAAATGTGACTTTTTTTATTCTTACTTCTTTCTGTTTTGTCATTAAGTGTGCTAAATCAATGAAGCATGTTGTTTTAGTTATACAAAAATCTGTAACATTTAGTGTTATTTTGATTTTGCAGACTCGAGTGAAAAGAAAAATCCAGTAGTTTTAAAACAGCATTACCTCAACCAGTTTTGGATGATGCGTTACGACGCCATGAACGTCTTTATTTTTGCGACAGGAAATATTTTCATAAATCAAAATGTGTTGTTTTTGTAAGCATGAAGAAGGCTGTATTTTTCAGACAGCTGACTGGCAGTTCACAGCCACAGGTTTGGAGCACTGTGCTTTATGTAGTCAGAAAAAACAAATCCTGTCACTCCTGCGTTTTTCAGGAATGCTATGGTGAAAAATTTTAGCAGGTTTTAAATGTCTTTTTTAGATACTTTTTTGATACCATTAGCCAGCCCATGTCTACTACAAAACATTTGGTTCAGCATAAAATTACCCCAAATTAATCATTCCCACCCTGAAAAATGTTTGGAGATGAAAGACTAATCCCATAGGGTTGTTACCAGAATTATTCAGTGTTATAAACTAAAGAAAAAGTCCAGAATATCCTTAAATCCTTGCACTAAACGCACAGTGAGTGAGTCCCTGTGAAGTTTTCACTGTAAATAAGACCCAGAAGTACACAGTGTGCAGTTGCTGACAGTTAAAGAGGTGAATGTGGTCTTCCAGCACTGATGTCATCTGATTAAACACACACTCACACACACACACACTGCTGCAGCGCTCCCAGCCTGATAGCTCCCCCTAGCATAAGCAGAGTGAACACCAACAGGAGGAGGTGTTGAAGTGCAAGCATACAACAGTAAACCTCAGCTGAGCACACTAGTACTCTGGTATGCAGGAGTGTGTGTAAGCGTGTGTGCAGCCATGAGTTCAGACATGCTCTTGCGCATTCGTGGACTTCTATGCAGGATTTAAATGGTCCAAAAGCAATAGGAAACTGCACCGGTTTACAAAAATCAAGAGGGGGGGAGAAAGGGGGTGGGACAACAAATGTCCCTTCACGTTCTGGTTTAAGTAAATCAGCACGCATATCTCACGCGTTCAGCTGCTGTTTTAGTGACCCTAAACTGAACCGGTGCGTTTATCAGAATCCGCTGAGCAGGAGAGCAGTTTCATTTGTGGCATTTTGAAGGCTCCTCTCCGCCTCTAACAAAGACTTCAGCCCCAGCGGGGTGCACGGCTATTTGACAAGCCGAAGGGAAACATGCATCTTAAGTGGGCGACTGCAATTTACACGGAGCACGTGCGCGCGCGCGTGCGTAATGAAAGCTCTCGTCCTGTTTGCGCCTCTTCACACTCCATCAGCCTCCTTTGGAGGAGAGCCGGGCTTTCTCTTTCTTTCTTTTTTTTTTTTTTTTTTTTTTTTTTTTTTTTTATTCACCGTGCATCAAATCAGACAAAACCCGAAACTGTCTTGATTCTTATTGTCTCTGAGGGAAACAAACTCTGCACATGATCAGGAGATTTCTCACTCTGGTTTGATTTCTTTTTTTCTTCTTCCTCTTTTAAGTGCTTGATGTGAAAAATGTACAGAGCTGGATTTACTGGAGAAGATAAACATGCAGATTACTCCTCAGATTCATTCACCAGTTGGTTCCAGGACCAATCCATTACTGAATTTAAAAAGACAAGACTGTCACACTTTAAGATGGAACAAGTCTCCATAAAGAGAGCATCTCCTAAAAAAAAAAAAATGAAAACATCTGCGCGCTTCATGGCCAAACTTCATTTAAAAAGTTTAGCTTCACCATCTCCACACATTCTCTCTTAATGCAGAATTCAGATTTTAAAATGCAATTTTTTGGAGTGTTTTACAAAAAAAATTGAATAAAAACCTGCGCATTCAAACCTCAATCTGACGGATTTTAGCGCATGGCAGCACAAGAGGAATTATGTAGATTTTGGGGGAGGTGTGTGCATTTACATGTCTTACTTCTCCCATAAATATGTGCATCTGTGTGTGCACATGCGAGTTCAGGACCTTCGCTTGCACATAAATTACAGAACGTGGTAATGTACAGGAGCCTGAACGCGGATAATTCAGACGCGTCCGACCGACCTGCACACAGAACAACTACGCAAACAGGAAGTTCGCTTATTAACCTGTAATCTTTCGTTCCGCCTGACTTCCTACATCCCCATTTTCAGCTTTCTGATAAACTTACAGAGCGCACCAAGTGACGCTCCGCAGGCCTCCCGGGGAGCTGCTGCGCAAAGTTGCTGCACTTTTCTTTAAAAAGAGAGAGAGAGAATAGTTTAAGATCAAGCATTCGGTAAAATTCCTTTTTTTTCCGTGCATGCAGGTCGGCCTTACAGCAAAGCGGAATTTGTGCACAACCAGGCTGTGGAATTAAAAGCACATCCAGTGCAAAAAAAGTTTGTTAAAACATTTAAGGTAATTGATTTGTCCCTGCTGCCAGGACAAATCAGCCCGAAAAGTGATCCGAGGCCATAAACAAAATAAATATCTTCATGCTCAGATGTTTGAGAGCAAAAAGTGCCAAAAAAAAACTAAAAGCTTCACAGATGAAAACTGTTTGAAGTCTAAGGATTAATATGAGGGATTCAAATGTCACACAAGATTAAATGTCAAAGATGTTTGTCTTTTCTTTTGAAGAAAAACTAAATTAATCAAATTTAATAGATCATTTCTCATTTAGAAGATAACTTTTGACCTGTAGGTTGTGTTTGTCACTTATTAAGGGAGCACATTTTAATTTGGTGTCAAATAGGTTACATATGGTGGAAAATGAGCTTTATAACAGTCTGAACGGGACAAACAAAGTGGTGGGGAAAATCCCATATTTACGTAGCGGTGTCTGCTTAATTGAAGCCATTTTTCTTAAACAGTTCCTTTGAAAAGTTATCTTGGTCCTTTATTTTTTTTTTTAAATAAAATAAAAACAAACATTCAGTCTCTGAAATGAAACATGAATAAACTGTACGAAAGTGTGTTTTTGTGTAGAAAAATAAATCCGGAATCTGACAGATTAAAGTGCTTTTTTAAATCTAAAATATCCATTTCTCTGCTGAATAAATCGCAGCTTCACAGTCAGTCAGGAGCGGAGCACCGACCTCGTCTCGGGACGGACCTGAGGCTCCTCTGTGCGCGGCTCCTTCAGCGGCGCACAGTTCTTCGTTCTTCGCCTTCCTGAGTTCGGACTGTAAATCCTGAGCTCCAGTGACAGCGTGTTATTTTGCACCGAGCAGATCAGATGAGCGCTTTAAAGAATTTGACTAATTCCTACCAATTAATTATGAAAAATGGGAGAATAATCCCTCAGGGGACACTTCACAAAACTTTCCGTGCAAAATCTGAAAATATAGATTTTTTTTTTCTATGAAAAGACAAGAAAAAAAGAAGCAAAAACAACATCGGAATGTGAGCGTGAGAAAAGTGATGCAGGGAAACTTACGCGTGATTTCTCTCTGGGACAGGTGCTGCGGGTTCCCCTGCTTTCGTCGGGACATCGCCCTGGCATTTACACTGGCATCGCCCGGAGAGCTGCGCAGGAAAGGTCGGCTCTCCTCCTCCTTCTCCCTCTTCTCCTCCTGCGGCTGCTGCTCCTGCACGCGGCCAAACTGGCCCCAAAATTCACTGGTCACCCCCAGCTGACCGCTTCGCACCGGCCCCAGGTGCGGCCCGCGGACTGGCCCCTGCGCGGCGGATCTGTCCTCGGTGGGCAGCGGCTGCTGCGCTCTGCGGTCACCGGCCGTGGCGCAGCGCTGGGCGCCGGGGCGCTCGCTCGGAGCTCGGTGCCAAAGTGGTTGCGCGCCTCCCTTCTTGGAGCACGGAGGGAGGGGGGGGGACAGCCGGGCTCGTTCCTCCGTCGCTTTCACACCATCCCCTCAAAGGAGCGCGGAGGAAGAAAAAAAAGAGCGGAGCGGAGAGGCGGCGGGGTCACCTCCTGATGGTCTGTCCGTCTCTGTGTCCACTCTCCGGACACTGGACACTGTCCGGTCCTGTGTGGAGGAGTGACGCGGGTGGCTGGACTTCAGTTGACGCGTGTAAAACAGGAATCCAGATTTCTTCTCGCCAAGTGGTGGGCACCTCCAGAGCTGCACTCAGCGCCGGCCTCTCAGACTTTAACTCTTGCAGTCAGAGCCCGGCACTGGTCCGAGGACGGTCTGTCACCCTCTTTTTCTCTTTGTGCTCGCGGAGGAGTCTCGCATCCCCCCGGCGCGCGCGCGTGGCTCTGTGTGGCTCTGTGCGGCTCTCTGGCTTCTACGGTGGGAGAAAACTCAAGTTCAAGTGCGGACGTGACGTTCAGTCTGCGGTGAGAAGGGAGAGTGGAGACTGAAGAGCACTGGGGGCGACTAGTGGTAGCTTTCACACACACTCTCACACACTCACACTCACACTCGGGCATGTGTCGCGCACGGCAGCAGTGGCCACAGTCGCTCAAGTCATCTCCGCGCCGCGGAAGCGTCGCTGCGTAAGCGGGATTGGTGTTTTCTGTTGGAGAAGTGACCCGAAGCGCGTGCACACCTGCTCGGACACTGTGCACGAGCACTCCGTTTCTATTTCGTTTGCAGGGCAGTCCTTTTTCTTTCTTTCTTTCTTTCTTTCTTTTTTTTTGTAATTATCCGACGTTTAAATTCTCTGTACAGCATTAAATGCAACTGATTGTTAGATTTATTCGGACTTTACAAAAATGACCTTTTTGTGTTGCACGTGCACAGAGGTAAAACAAATTCACCCCAGAAGCGAGTAGAGTATTTTACTAAAATTAGAGCTGACCCTTAATTCTTTTATCAGTTATATAATTGATAAATTTGGGATGAAGATGTTATGTCTTGCTCTTCGGTTGTGGCCCTTGCTACACGCACACAGACACTGATCACACGCAAGTGTTGATTTCACTCAGATTGGAATAATATAAGGGGGGAAAAAAACTGTTTCCTAATTTAATTCTTGTTTATTCGATTATATTGATAAGATATGGAAGTCGGAAAGTTAAAAAAATAATAATAATTTAGGTGGAGATGTGCAGTAACGTGGCAGCTTTGTGACCTCACAGTGTCAAATCAGCTTCGGAGATAAATGAACATCTAGAGGTGTGAATTCCAGAGTGAGACCCTGTTATTCACACGTTAAACTGGATTAAGTCAATTTAACTATTTTCTTTAAATGGGGTTTGGGCAGCATTGGGGGCTTTAAAGGCGGCTGGAAACTGCATTTCCGCGCTCCTCCCTGGCACCACCTTCACTCTGGCTCCCATCCTCACACACCCCCTCCAGGGGAGACGCCAAAGCAAGAGGAACATTTAGGATGTTGTTTTTTTTTTGTTGTTGTTGTTGTTGTTTTTTGCAATTGATGGGAACGCGCCAGTGTCAGAGGGAGCGGATTTTTTTTTTTCTTTTTTTCAAACCGTGGTCGCTCAAACTGACCAGAGAAATGAAATCGCTCCTCTCACTTTTTTTTAAGCTTCCTTTCTGCAAAGCGTGGATGCTGCAGCAGGCCCATCCATGACAGCCTCCAACCCAGACAAACCTGCGGTTGTCGTCCTGATTCCTACAGATTTCCGTACTTAGTTGGGGCGATGGCAGTTGTATCCTGCAGATCAGCCATTTTAACATGTGGAAGAATCCTTGCAGCACCCCTGTCTCCCCATCACCAGGCCACAGAGAAGACTTAAAACATTCAACTTCTTTTAGCAATTAAAATAAATGAATAAATCTGTCTTCTCTGCGATTTAAAAAAAAAAAAAACAAGTTGCAATCAACTTTTTGGAGCAGAGAATGAGGCTTTCTTCACTGCGGCCAGCATCGGCATCAGCATCATGGGCTTCTTGTCCTTGCAACCTGATTGGCTCATTAGTCAGATGGGCGACAGGTGCATCATTCCGCTTCCTTACTGGACGTTTTTCCAGAGGTGATTTCTCACTTAAAGGCCATCAGTGTGAGTTATGGCGTCCTGCTTCCATCCGCAACCTTCATTTGCATATGTATGTATGTGCGTGTTTGTTTTTATGTTAATTCTAAATAATTCCTTCCTCCACTTCTTTTTTTTCTTCACCATCGCATCGTTTGGCGCGGTTAAATTTTAATTAGAGGGACGTGGAGGTGTCCTTTGGAGTTTTAAGATCACTTTGCCGGCAACTGTTCACCGCTAAACTGCTAATATTGATGATTACGAGTGGAGATGCAGGCTGGCAGATTAAACTTGATGCGGGGAGAAACAAATGTGCACTTTAAGAGGATCTGAGCTGTGAGAGGAATGTTTGATGTGTGCCTTCACTCTTTCTTCTTCTTCCACTTTTTCAGCCAATCAGGAGCTCTTTGTTTATTACAAAGACGTCCATCTGAACAATAGCCTAATAAACTTCCTTTATATGTGTTCGCTTTCTTTTCATAAAGAAACTGATATAAAAATAAGTGATTAAAGTGTATTTTCCCGCTAAAATATTAAACACATAAAATCTCACTGAAATATAATTTATAATAATTTAATGTAGATTGAAACTTAAAATAAATTTTAAAAACGACACATTCTGTAAGAAGGCGTCCTTCTTAACAGCAGCCATCAAGTCTTAATGTCAGCTTCGTCCATTAAAGGGACGATTCGCTTCTCTGATCCTGTCTCCAGTGATGAAAAGCAGAAAAGAAAAGGCTGGAGGTGAAGTGATGAGCTTCGAATGATGACCCTGGGAGCTCCGACCAGCGGTGCAACAGCACCCTCTGTTGGTGATCTGCTGCCACATGCCCTCTTCTTCAGCTGGAGTGTTTCTATGCAAGCCACATTAACAACTGAGCACTCTGATTACCTTCAGAAAAATTCTTAAATTGAATCAAGCAATATGTGAAAACCATGTCCAACTCATGATTATCCAACATGTAAAAGTCTCAGTTGTCTTTACAAGGCCCTTATTTCGCTGTAGAGGATTTTGGGCCCATGAAGCATTGCTATACTTTAACTGACATTTGATCCAGTTGTTTCTGCATAGCCTTTATCATAAGTCTGGACAATTGAAACAGTTTTTTTTTTTTTTTTTCCTAATTGAGCCATCCTATTGTATATTTACTGCTGGGTTTGGGATGATGGTCCAGTTGGGGACAAGCTTCATCTGTAGGGACACATTACCTCACATTTGACTCTAGATCATGTCAATATCCAGCAAAGTTCATGGTTGGCTCAATGACTGCAAGGCTCAAGTCTGTGCCATCAGCGCCCCAACACTGTGCTAAATTCACATTAACCTTTACAAACATAAATCATGCTCCCATACTGTTTTTCAGGAGAAAATGGTTTCTCCGCCAGTACTTTGTAACAAAAATATACCAGTTCAGGCTTCCTGTTCTATCATCAACTTTAGCATTATGCTAACTGAACCTTGTGGAGGCTGAGATGGAGCACAAGATGTTTGTAATTTCTCTGAGTATTCCCCAATTAGATCTTTGGGGAACCTTCAATCCTACAATGACAGCTGTCTCAATGTTTTTCCACTTCTGAGTAATATTTTGCCTTCCAGAGAGAAAAAAAAAAAGAAAATCAAGTTAGAAATGACCTATTACAGAATGAGCAGCTCCAACATCTAGCAAATTACCTAAATTTCTGCTTTTATTGAGGTGTTCACTCTTATAATCGTTTAAAATTTGCATATAATTAGCAGCACCTCACTGACACTCGTCAAATTGATATTAAAAGTTTTTATAACAGGGTAATTGCAGCCCAAACGTTATTAAATCCATTTCAAAAAGCTTAAAATTTTGCCTCCCATGTGTTATTTTCTTAAACTGTGACTCTTAACACTGATTTTTATGTACTGAACCTATTTTCCAAATCATGTTCACATTTTTACAGCACCTGGCTAACTTTACCTCTCAACTCCTGTGGAAGCAGCAAAGGGGCTGTGAATGAGTGTGAAGTGAATAAAAAGCAGCTGTGATCATCTCTGCACTGAGCAGAGAGCGTTTGAGGGCCAGCGGAGGAGTGCAGAAGCCCTTAAGCACAATTACAGATATCAAAGTTGGAATTATTCCGTTTAAAGGGAAAAATGCTAATCACTGATTTATTTAGAGCAAGTTAGCAGAAGTCTCATGACACAAACAAGTGTGCGCTCCCACTTCAGGACCTTTTATCCTCCCCTCCTCTGTTTTCAAAGAGAATTATTTTCACCTTCATTAATTCCAGCAGAATTAAAGCAGCGGGTAATGCATGTGTTGGTCGGTATTAATTTTCATATAATGATGCAGAGAGAGGAAATGAGAAAAAGGGATACGTAGCGTCCTAATTAGGTTTGCCTTCAATTAGAGGCTATAAATGAGCAAGGGAGATCTCCAGGGCTTCAAACGTTCACAATACTAAAAAAATATTTGTTTTTCAAACTTGAGTCTTGAGGATGATGGGTGGTGTAGTGGCTACTTTGGAAAACATCCAGATAAAAGAAAGTGAAAAAGTTTTTGGAAAAGTTGTGGAAAATCTAAAGTAAAACAAAAAAAGCAATTAGAGACATTGGATTTTATTACAAATATTGACCACTACATCCTACGTCTCATTTAGTTTGCATTGACCAATCAATACTTTTATTTCAGGCTGCAACATAAAACGGAATTTAGCACTGGTGATTTTTTTTCAGTCAACCAATGTCAGCAGGTGATCATGACTTTGTACCGTCACAATTCTCTGTCACTGTTATTTGTGGGTCAGAATCCTAAATGTTTACAAATGTCGCAATCTGAGGCATTGATAGAACAATTGGTTTTAAATACCGATGGATCAGAATTCAAAATCTTGGCTGAACAAAATTGACACACTCTCAGCTGATTAAGTGCTAAACTTTAAACACTTCTCTCACAGGTGAGAGAGTCCTGCATGTGAATAACAAATCAAGGACTTAATGACGATCTGAAGCTAAGTGACCTCAGCAGAAGGAAAACAACTAAATCAGGTCCTTTTTGGCAGTTCGACTGCAGACCATTTTCCACCAGAGCCTCTGGAGGAAGCAGAGAAATACACAAACAAAAGAGTGAGGGAATGCATGACTACACACACACACACACAGACATCCACACACAGAATAATGCTGGCATCTGATAGGAGAATGAGGCACTGCCAAAGCTTTGCATTCACCACAATTAGCTCCATCCTCTGACACTCGTCCCAAATGCTGCAGAGCCAAATCTTTGCTTTTGTGTTAAAGGACCTCGTGTCTTTTTCATCTTCCAGTGCTGACACGACTTTTGGCTCCGTAACCTGCCTCTTTGTCTTGTTGTGGGCAGGGAAAAAAATAAATAAAAATCAAGAAAACACACAAACATGGTAGCCAAGTCACACAAATCTAAAGCGGCTTCAGTTAATCAGGAGCAGCAGTGAGGTTAATTAGGAAAATATGGCTGATACAGTAAAGCACAGATCAGGATAAGAATCTGAAGTGACATCTGTTTGTCCTGAAAGCAGAAATCTCAGTTTGAAGGAAACTAACAATTTTAGACTGAATGGAGCAGACCTATGACTTGTTATACATAAAACTCTCAAACAGGCACAAAACCTGGAAAAGAGGAGCACACAAAGATTCCTGTCCAGAGGTGAAATGTGATCAACTTCCTAAATCCTCAATTGTATATAAGAGTCAATCTTTATTGTTTTAACTTTGTTATTTTCATGGTATTCAGAGAAAACTGTTGAAAAATGTCAAACATTCTGTACACAGGCGTGAGGATTTTGGGTCCAACTCACTAATATCTCCTTCATTGGATGCCAAATAGTGAACATCAAGTGGCAGACTCCATCAAACTCTCCACAATATTTTTTTTTGTTTGAGTTTCTGTTGCCTCTTTTCATTTTGTACCACTCTGACCATTATCCTCTGACATCAACAGGACACATAGCTGCTGCTCACTTCATATTTTTGGCTTTTCAGAACTCTGTAAGCCTCTGAAAGACTCAAATCTTCCTGTCTACCAACAACAACCATGCTGCCATATTCTACATCATTCAAATTTCCTTTTATTCCTGGTTCTGATACTCAGGTTCAACTTCTGTGCGTTGCCTTCACCACTTCTACATGCTTGACAGGCTGTGCTGTGATCCTGAGCTTACAAATATTTGAGCACATGGATCAATGACAAATTATGTTTCTCAATCCATGTGTAACATCTGTTGAAAAAGCTCAAAGCTATCCTTGGCTTCCTGTATAGACGCCAATTCTGTTTGAAGCCTGACGTAAGGAAAAAGCGTGTAAAAATAACTTTCCTGAAGCTGCTGGACAACGGAGACAGCTTCCTCAGCTCTCCATCGTCTGGATGCAATATTTCACAGTGCTTTATGTTTTGTCACAAGTACTGCCTGAGGACCCACCAATGTGAACTTAATGCTTTGGTCTCGTGGCCTTCACTGAGACAAAAGAGGCAACGACATTAGCTTTATTTATTTATCAAGCTGCCTTTGGAAGGCTACCACCATATTGTGTCACCTTCTGTCTACCAGCAGAAAATAAAACAGGTTTTATAGAGTGGTGCAGGCCATAAAATATAAGTTTTCACTGTGATTACCAGCTTCAGTGTTTGGCAGCTCTGATTGAGATCCTCAAGTTCATAGTCAGCTGGTCTGAGGTCAGAATCCAGTTTTAACTCTGATCTGCGGTTGACCTGCGGTTTACTGTCTTCCGCTGCCCTCTCCTGGTGGATATCTTCAGGTTAGAGATTTGATCTCAACTTAACTCATTAATAAGTCTTTTCCAAACTTCCAACCCTGCACTAGGATGACAGGATTTTTATATTCAGTGGATTGTTTAAGGATGGTTTTTCCTCTCTTCCCTATCCATCCATCATCCTCCCCATCCGTTGCTTCTTTTCCTCTTTTTATATATTTGGGCTGACAGTCAGGCTACTGGGCACAGGAGCCCACAGTGCCAAAGCCATCATGTCACAGAGTGTGTGTCCACCTGAGCGACCTAGCCGTGGTCAGAGAGAGCGGTGGATGGCAGGTCGTGGGGGAGAAGAGGGATTCTGGGTCAGAGCTAGTGAGGTCTGATGAAGATTAGGTGGGACACCAACTCTGGGCCTCTTCACCGCTCGCTGGTCAGCACACCGTCATGCCCGGCCGGTTGTGCGTGAGGAGATCAGGTCTGATCCGAGCTGATTTAGTCGACTCTGTCCTCTCAGCTGCGTCTCCTGACAGGCCGTCACACTATAACCAGGACAAACACCAGAGAGGAAGGGATCAAAGCCACTGTGTGCACCTCTGAGCTCTCCTCGCAACTATGGGGTGTAAAATAAGCAGCATTAGAGTCAGTAAATGTTTGAGTTTGATTGAAGCCTCCTCGGAGTGTTCCATTTACATCCTTACATGATTGATCTGCTCTGTGTGCTAAATATAGATGCATCACAAAAGGTTCAAACCCAATAAAAAGAGTACAAACTGTTTGCAGATGTGATAGTAATGATGTATGGAGAGTGGGAGTCAACTTAGCATATTGTTGTTTTTTTCTTTTGTTGTGTGTTGTTGCAGATGGTCAGTCCATATGCATGTGAGTGCAGAACACGGGGAGATGACAATCCCTCACTATTCGCTAAATTCTGAATTCCAGTTTAGATGGAAGAGATGAGAGGTAGCAAAAGATAGAAAGAAAAAAATGTGCTACTGACCAGAAATCCAACACCTGTCAAAAAACTGGCAGTGATTTAATATCACAAAGAATAATATATGAGTAACATAAAAACCAGAGATGTACACAATGCTTGTCACTCTTTTGAATGGACACACCAATAGAAACCTCAAATAATCACCCACTGTGTAAAATGTATGCCTCTACCAAAAGTCATCACAGCCTTTTGTGAAGTTATGTCAATAAAGGTTCATATGCTTAGGACTTAGGACTGGGCTTTGCAAAGTTTCATTTGAATGACAGTACAGCACAACACTGAGGTGGAAAGACATCCACGAGGACCTTAAAATAACTTTTTCATCATCAATCTGGGAAAATGTAATAAGGTTATCTCCAAACTATGAAAACTCTAAAGATCTTTATAGAAAGAGATTATTCACAAGTGGAAGACATTTAAGACAGCTGCCAGTCTACTCAGGAGTAGATATATCCTATATAATTCACCCTAAAGTCAGGGTGTGCAATGCTGAGAGAAATCATTGGTACACTGAGGAGAGGAGTTCATGTGGAGCTCAAAATATTCTATGATTAGTTGAAGCAAAAGCAAAAATGTAAAAGGAGAGTGATCAAAAATTCCTCCACAATCAGGTGAGAGACAGGTCATATTTATATTTTTGTTTTTACAAAAACCTGTAAAGATCATTTGTTCTCCAATACATAAAACCTTTAAACTGAAGCTACCTGAGGTTTTACTACAAGTGCCAATAGATATATCAAGGACAACATATTTATGCGAGTAACTCGTATGTCCTCTGCTGCAGATTGATCTTGTTGAGGGCATTAGGGATCAAGTAAGTGATTGATCTACATGTCAGGTGACTAAATAAGGCTTCTGCTCACATCTTAGTTCAATTGTGTGAGACTGAAAGAAAGAGACTAAATGAAGGTGTAAACTGGGTAGCAGGAGCAAAAATACCAGTTGAGCTATTGGTTTATTTCAACTACTGTCAAAACTGCAGAAATGCAAACATTTGTGCTAGTTTGTTTTTATAAATATATATCCAACTAGGCCGACACCAAATGAAACCCTAATGACATCCTACTATGAGAACCAGTAATAAGACATAGAAATCTCCAGTTCACTAACTAGAGAGAAGCTGTTTTCAATCAAGCTGAGCTGATTTTGTGTCTGTTGGTCAACATAGTGATGTGCTGATGCTACCTGCAGTGTATTCCCCATGGCCGCCAGTTGTCCTCAGGCCTCCATCAGCTCTAACAAATGAGCCTCTCTGCTGGGCAGGTGGCTGCGCCTCCACCACCACCTCTTCTTGCTGAGAAATGATTCTGGGAGGGTTAACCCCCTCTCCCCTTCCAGCTCTCTCTCCCCCTCCTCCTGCCCCTGACTTTCCTCGCCTCCATCCACCACCCCAATCCACCCCACCCATCCTCCATCTCCCCACATCCATTTGCAAATGATCCGGCTTGTCTGCATATTGTCACTTGCAGCCGGCCTGGCCATTCATCACCTGTCAGCGACTCCCAGCGCCCTCCACACTTAATTGTTCCCTCTCTGACCTGCAGAATAGAGAGTGATGTTCCTGCTCCATGAGAGGAGAAAGAAAGAAGGAAAGAAAAATGCAAGAAAGAAAAAAAAAAATCATGGTCAGTCTTCGTTTTTCGGTTTCTAGGTCGCATCAGAAGAACACACTTATTCATACAGAATTTATGGCTGTCATCGTCCAGTTTCCTTTTTCCTTATGTTCGCTCCGTCATTGCATGTCCTCGTCTTCATTCTGTTTGTACTGTCCAGTCATAGCTCAATATTTAGTAATTTTACATTAACTTTACTGAACGCTGATTGACAAAAAAAAAAAACAAAAAAAAAACAAAACAAACAAAAAAACCCCAAAAGTAAATAACCCATTTTGTTCACTCTCTTCCGGCACAGTCTCATTTTTCGAAAGCACCAGCGACATTTAACCTCTCCAGACATTATCCAGGATACATGCACTTCAAAACACTGTATACAGTTGGAGTTGCAAAGAGGTGATCCAAATTGAAATCAGCAGAAGGATTTCCAAGTATGTAGAACGTTTGTGTCTTAAATGAAACCTTGTAAAAGTAAATGCTCTATTTTTGTGGACTCTTTGTTGAAGAATGAACTAGGGCTGAAACGATTCGATTTTAATAATCGAGTACCTCGATTATTAAAATTCCTCGAGGAAAACTGATCTGCCTCCAAGCTTCGTTAATTTATGTTTTATGATTTAGCGCTCCTTTTTCCGGCCGGGACTTTATTTGCCCTCTCACTTCCAACTGAGTTGTTGACGAAAGCTAAGTGTTAGCAGCATTACGTCCAGTTTTCAAGTTCGGCCTGGGAGGATTTTATTGAGTCATGATAATGTCCGGGTTTTTGTCTTTTTCCGGGGGACCAATAAACATCCTTAAAATGACGGCAGCGATGCCTGGAGTCCGGCGGGATTATTTATACAGATAAACGGATAGACGGAACACTGCGGGCGGCTGAGCTTTAGATGCGTAGCTTTACTGAAAATACCGGAAAATAAATTACATATCATCCCGGTCGCAACAAATGGGTGGCAA